>CM057809.1:78559693-78822193 GCA_030067965.1 Latrodectus elegans
TTTTAAATTCATTGACTGCATAAGGTATACAACAATCCTCTTACAAAACATGTATGTAGTTTTTCATAATTTTCCATTAAAACTGTTAGAAAATCAAAAGTCTCATTTATAATAAACTTTATGAATCCTGATAAAGTAAAAAAAAAATCCTTCTCATAAAATCGCTATCAATAATCTATAATAGTTACACCAGGATCATATTCTCAATAGCTAGATTTAAACCTGCTGTATCTGTGGAACATGCCTAGGACTTTCAAAGCTTATTTGTCGTGTGGATCATTTAAATTATACGAAAATCAATATAGTTGCCATGAATATAATACTGATGCTATTGGGTCAATGAGTATGTTTGTGTATATAAGTCAAACTGCAATAATTTAGTTATATAATTTTATAAATTACCTATGTTTATGTAGTCGTATACCATCAGACAGTCTTTATCCGTTTCATAGCCACTCTAATTAGATGAAAATACTACTTTATTAATGCAAAGTTATATTTTATGAAATTACAAGTTATTGACATGAAGGATGCATTGATTTTCCCATGCAAATTTTCTTTCAGTTGGACTGTTGAATTACTAATCTGTTTAAAATTGCTTGAAGAATTTCAAAATGTAACCTGCACTCAATGTTCATGAAAAAATAACAAATGGAAATATTAAGAATTCATTTTCAAATTACCTTTTTAACAGTTGAATAGATTAAAATCATTTAATAATTTGTAAATATTTAGAATTTAATTAATCAAAACCGAGTTTTTCTATATAGGAAATCTGATAACAAAATTTAATGTGGATTCATATGATATTTCATATGGTGTCATTCTTTATGAAATTAATCTTAAAAATTATCTAGTCAAATTTAACTTGAATTTATTGGTTTGTGCTTTTCATTAAAAAAAAGTAAATACAAAATCTAATATTTGCATAAGAAAAATATAAGTTGAAAAAAAAGAAGCCGAACAAAACTGAAGATTGTTCATTTAAAATAAATTACTATATTGTGCAATATATATTTCAGGCTCTGCACTGAGAAATCACTTTAAACTTATCAAATTTACATTTCATTTAAATAAGTATTTCGGAAACTTAGTGACCAATGCAGGACAATGCATTTTATAAACAAATGCATTCTTGCAATAAGAAAAGAAAATCCAGCAATGCAAAACTGCTGGGAACTGACTCTTGTAGTTATCTAATCTAGTTGTTTTGGAATGACTTTCATAAATAATTTTTTCTCAAATATATATATATATATATATATATATATATACATATGATCGCTTGTTAAATAAGAAGAGAATTGTCTCAATAACATTGAGATACTGAAGCTATCTTTTCTTGAATAGCGATAACTAAATTGTAAATTTCTTTTTAAATATATAAACAAGAAATAATACAAAAAAACTGAAGATTTTTCATTTAAAATGAATTATCATATTATGTAACATCTGTTACAGGCACTGTACTGCAAAATCACTAAACTTATCGAATTTACATTTCATTTCAACAAATAATTTGGAAATTTAGTAACCAATGGAAAACGATGCTTTGAATAAACAAATCCTTTCATGGAGAGAATAGAGAAAATTAATTTTTCTTTTCTATTTAATATGTTAATCTTGAGAGTACTAGATACAATCTTGAATTGTTCTAAAATCATTTATAAAGTCTAAATATTTACCTTATCATGAATATTGTATTATGTAACCATTGTAAAAGAATACTTTATTTCATGTTTTCTTGTTAAGCATTATTTTGAATGAGTATAAATTTAACTTCACAGAGGAAAATTTAATACTTGTAAAATGTTGGGCATATAAATATTTAAAACAAATGAGTTAAATTCATTCAAACTTAGTATAATCATCAAATTATGAAAACAATTTACTACATCGGAAGTAACACACAATCACACAAAATGGAAATAACTTACTTAATATATTACCAACGTATATAACAAGAGAAATATAAAAATTAAATATTCTTATTTCATTACATTAAGTTTTTAATTTCTAGCACTAACAACTACTATATAAGTTATTATTATAGTAGGAAAAATTATTTCTTTAAATAATACGGATTTTCTGATTTAAAATTTATGCTATTCTTACATTTTTTGCAAAATTATTTTGTTATCATCCCCACGTGTTTTGAGCACTCCAAAATTTATTGAAAAGCTTATTACCTATCTTTAAATAAAAAATAACAAAATTGTTTATCTTTCGGTGAAATATAATAGCAATAGAATTCCTAGGTGAGATCGCAATATTTCCATTATGTTATTGATTTCGTGCCAATATCTCTTTCTCCTAAGAAATTTCAAAAATAAGCTACCATAAACTGCAATGCTTACCATTTTTATTAAATAATAACAATTCTTTTGTAATTTATGAAATATTTATTTGAAATCTATTAACTACTAAAACTAATTCAAGAACTTCATTAAAAATAAGTCACTATTATAGTAAGAAACATATAGCTTGCGAATATAAATGGTTATCAAATATATTGCAAATTTATCAAAACCCACTTCTAAACCCTTAATTCAAAGTAAAGTAAAATAATTGAAATGCATTATAGATTTCATGTTTCAAATTAATACTTTTAACATAAAAATACTTAGTGATATGACAATTTTTCATTTAAGCCGTTAAATATATGAAGATACACATAAACATTTTTAATTATTATTTTTTACATTTTTTATGTTTTCAATAAGTAAATAATCATTAATTTATTCCTAATGATATATTTTGATGGTAAATAAAGTTTGCTTAGATTTTTTGTTTTGGTAAATTTTCTCCGATAAATGACGAGTAAACTCGCGCATTATTCGTAACAGAGTCCAGTTTTCTAACATTTCGAGTAAGACTCACAATAAGACTAGATATTGTATGGTAGCCTCATTCCCCGCGGGATAGAGAAAAGGCGATTCTTTGGATGCAAAAACGGAAAAAAGGAAGTAGTATTCACTGACCACTAAAGTAGGGCAACATTTGTTGACCTCCATTCACGCAAGCACTTTATCTCCCGTCTCAACCCTGATATGTCTCGGCGAGGACAAATGTTCTGCATTGAACCATCTATCAGTTGTGGTTCTTCAGTTACCTCAATGTGAAGAAGAGCGTATGCATTTAGCGAATTTTTATAGACACATATCAATGCTGAAGCTAGCCTTAAAAGCCAGCTATCTAGTTTGGTCTTCAGTGCACGTTATTGGCAATGAAAAAAAACACTGGTACTACCAATAGTAAATGATAAGAACATTTGTATTTCTACAATCTTTACCCAGTATAGAGAACTCTCGAATCGTATATATAAGAAAAGTACTGGAATTTATCATTATTATAAAATACAACTGCTGCACCAATTTTGTATATGAAAATTCGTATTATAAATTATACTTCAAAATTCAAATACACATCAACATATTTTATGTATATAACATTTTAGACAACAAAGCTAATTCTGAGATTATTTAAAAAATAATCTCAGAATTAGCTTTGTTGTCTAAAATGTTTTAAGAGTGTGTGGGGGTGGGGGTGTGTGCGTGTGGGTGCATGCGTGCGCGTGTGTGGGTGGGGGGTGCGTGTGTGCGCGCTTGAGTGTGTGTGTGTTTGTTTGTTTGTTTCTTAGATTATTAAAACAAATGTTTTCTGAAATTGTTTGTTTGCGTTCCTTTTCTATTTATTTAAATTCTAGTGCTGAATTCAAAGGTGTTGGTTTCAATTATTTCTGGAAATACTATCCAGTTAGTATAAGCAAACAAAAATCAAGTTAAAACATTCAAAAGTAACACAAATTAAGTTAATAAAATTTTACATAAAGTGTTCAGCTATAGAAATGGTTATTAGCTGACAATAGATATATATTATATTAAACATATCAAAATTGTGAAGCAGTGTTATCCGTTAGGTATTAATATTCATCTTTATGTGGAATGATGTTACCATCTAACATATCATATTGTTATTGGGTACGCTAACTTCAGGATACTTCAGAACATTTATATAGTTAGTTGAAAAAAGGGTATAATTTTAATTAAACTTATACCAAGAACTAATGGCATTCTTTGTTAGAAAATAGCACAATTAATCTTTCTATAAATTAATCTTTGATTACTAAGGACGTATTGTTTTCAACTAATCTGGCATTGAAGGAATGAGAACGGTCTCAGTTAGCTTTTTTCAATAGAAAAAAATAATCATATTTAAATTTACCTTTCGTGACTATTCAGCCCAAATGTTAAAATGTTCACATAATAAATTGGTTAATCACAAATAACAAAGTTACAGGTATTACAAAATAAAATATTAATTCAGTTCTCAAAAAAAGCATGTGGCAAAATAACATCATTTCAGTTTCTATATAATATCTTAAAATCATTAAGTTTCCCATGAAATATTTTTGTAATGGCTTTTTTTCATCCACTGTTTGTTTTTATTATATATATCTAAATCATCTGCGACTAAGAATATACCTTATAATCTCCCTCTCATTGTAGATGATTAAATTTATAAATATTTTACTAAAATATTAGAAGTATATGGTGATTTTAATTTAAAAAATTCAAAATCAAGACAATGTATAAGAATAATCGTTTTTAATTGTCAGAGATTAATGAATTCTGAATATATATAAATGCTGAAATTAATAAATGTTGAAAACAAAGGAAAAGTAGGCAAAAAATGGTACTTATATAGAATGTTCTGTATTTTATAAATCACATAGAAAATTCAATATCGCTCTTTATCCTAATTAGAAAAATATAATTTAGATACGATATTATCGCAACTCATTTTTTCTATCTTTGAGTTATAAACTGTTAAAGTAAAAACATTTTTTTAATAATTAGGTATCAAAACTAATAAGGATGTTCTCATAAATAATTAGAAATAACATTCCAAGAAAATTTCTTTTGAAAATAGCAAAATTAAGGAATATTTTGAATCATTTTAGGTAGGTAATTTGGGTCACTTTATGAAGTTGAGAACACTCATCTCTAAACTATAACACGTAAATATCATACCAGCAAGCAAATATTTAGAATTATTATCTCCAAGTAATAAAATCCTACTTTTCGTTCTATCGAAACATTATTAATTTTAAACTTAACATTATTAGCGCAAACAAGAACGCCTAAAGCATAGAAAAATCTATTTTTATTTCCTCGAGAGTCATTATTAGTATTTTTAATTAAACTCTAAAGAAATTCTTTAATGTTATTTTGTTAAAAACGAGCTGTTTCCTCCTATTAATTAATGCTTAAATTTTGCTTTTATTACTTTAGAAATTGTTCGATTTGATGTATAATTATTACTAATTAGTATTTTGAAGATTTTAACTATTCCATTGCGTCCTTGTGAAAATAAACTTTAAAATTCTAAAAAAAATAATTGAAAGTTAATATTAATTTAAGATGACAGTTGTAGAAAATCTAATCAAAAATAATTAATGTCAGGTTTGTTAAGAAAGTGCTTAGAAAAAGAAAATTTCATCTAATAAAGAAATTAAATTAGAATGATTATATCATATTAGATAGGTAAATAAGATAAGAAAAATAAAAAATATAAAAATCATTTCTATTTCCAAGTTCTAAAATTAAAAATGAAGCAAATAATTTTCCTGAGTAATTTAATTATTTGTTTTTGCTATTTCATAAATACTTTTGTATAATTCCTTCATTATTTCCTTTGAACGCAAAAAACTGGTAGTATATAACTACTTATGTATAATCTACTTACTGAATTTGATATGTGTTTCTCATTTAATATTTTTTTATTTCCTATACACAGACATTAATCTTTTGATTTTAATTTTTATTTTTATCAATTCCGTTTTTATTCATTTGATAATAAATGTCTCGCTAATAATTTTCGTTTAATTGTCAAATAGGTATTGTATGCAGAGGTAGTGAATGTACTATTGTTAAAAATTCCAGCGAACTAATGAAGAAAGTTTACATTTGTGTGTAAAATAAATAAACATAATGTTAATAATGTCACTAATAATAATTATAAATACCTAATGAGATAATAGATTAATAAATATTTAATGAGATAATTGATCTCCGTACATAAGAGATGATTCAAGAAATCAGTCCCAAAATATTGTCCCGACCTGAAAGAAATTTATACGCTGTTTGTGTCCCAAAACTTCTTGGAACATGATCCCGTAAATGCAATCCTATAAATTGATGATAAAAATCTTAACCTATATATTTATTTAAAAGAATCTATTCTGGAGTCAATCAGCTTTTTACGAAATACTTAATGATCTCTAAAGCATTTCTGGAGGCCCGTTTTTGGGATATGCCTCAAATAGTCAATTATAACCTATTGAATATCCAGAATGCAATGAAAAGTTTTATTTTTAAGGCACATGTGTTAATGAAGTAGATAACAAGGTCAACCCTTTTCGAAGCCTCTAGTTGCTAACAGATGAGCTTTGCTTAACCTTCTTTTAACTTAAATCTTCCATCTGTATCCTAAGAATTATTTTAACTTGTCACTTAATCGAGTAAGCTAGGGAAATGCAATGCTCATTCTTATAATGTCATTTGCTTCTATTATTTATTCAGTAGACTGATAGCTTCTTCAGGGAGAGCATGGTAAGTAAGGAGCAACTGGAGCATTCATTCTTTTCCATACTAAGCTTTTCTTCTTTTTTTTCTAAATTTTTCAAATGAAAAACAGAACTGCAATTTACAACTTCAACTACTCAAATAAAGTGCAATATTTTCAGTTATACACCAGACGTTTAATTAATTTTAAACAATTATATATTTCTTCTCCATTTGATTTACCTTTGTTCTAATCAAGACTCATTGTTAAGATAAATTAGATATGCATAGCATTACATAATAAATAGCAATATAAAATTTTTGAGACAGATACAACATTACGAAACAAATAGCAACATGCAAACTTTACATATAAGAGCATGAAATCCCTCAACATTATTGCCGTCAAGTGGAACTATGTTTTCGCCAATGACGTATCTAGTGCAGAATATTTTGGTGCAGATTATGTACTTAAAATTGCACTATATTGCTATTATATTACTGTATAATAAACTTTTACTATAAACATCCCAATATTGCTAGTCAAATTGTAAGATTAAAATTGTATATGATCACATTTTTAACTATATCATTAATGTTATGATATTAAATTAAGAAAGTATTTTAATTTTTTGATAATTTTTTAGGACAAGAGGTTCCTTTACATCACGTGTCCGTCCAGGGCCTGCTGCCTTCGACGTCTCACTTTGTGACGTATGAGGGATCACTGACTGTACCCGCTTGTCATGAGTCGGTCACTTGGTTGGTGGTCAATAGACCTATTTATATCACTAAACAGCAGGTAAGAAAATAAAATATGTCTCTACATGCATAATTTATAAAATTTTTGTCAAATTTTAAAATATTTATGGGAAGATATTTTAAGAAAAGGACGAGATTAAAATTTATCACGATACAAGTCCAGGTGCTTATTTTCATCTATCCAAGCTACCGAACACCACTGCTTTATTTGTAGGCAACAATTTGTTACTGAAAAAAATTGTTTTACATATATATATATATATATATATCTATATATATCTATATATATATATATATATATATATATATATATATATATATATATATATATATATATATATATATATATATATATATATATATATATATATATATATATATATATATATATATATATATATATATATATATATATATATATATATATATATATGTATGTATGTATATACAATTTTAAATTAAAGTAATAATATGTGCTCTTCATAGTTAAATTTACTGTTTAATTTATATAGTTTTTAAAATGAAGTTAGTATAAAAATATTCTAGATCTATTTTCCAGCTTTTCTAAAATAACTTTCAAAGCATGAGTTAATAAGAGAAAAAATATTTAGAGATATTTGAACAATTAATATCTTTATGATTACAAAATACTTTTCATGTATATAAAAGCTTTAAAAAAGTTTTTGGTCTTTACATCATTTTTCACTATAGCCGTGTAATAAAAATCATTACTTATAGAATGGAAAAAATTGAACTTTTTATTTTCAATAAAATAATTTTGGAAATAAATCCTATGATATTTTTCTCTACGTTTTTATAAAAACTAATGACATTTTATCTAAACTCTGTAAATGAAGTAAAGTATGTAAGGTATACTAAATATCATTTTAAAATTACTAAAAGTGTATAGATAATGATTATTAGCAGAAATATTTTTAAAATAATGTATCAGCAGATATGAAGAAAATAAATGTTTATGCATTTTACTATAGAAATGCTTTATTTCATTTAAATCAGTAATTGACACAAGATATAATATGTATGCCTATTGTGTGCATATAGATAGATAGATAGATAAAATGTGTAGCTTGAATACATATGTGTGCAGTTTATATAAAATTTTATGAGTAAAACTTTTAAATTTAATCTCATTTCTCAAATTACTTTGAATGTCGCAACATCAGTCACTTTAATAAAATAATTAATAAAATTTAAAACTGTATACAACTCTCAAGGTCTTTATCGATGTTTATGGATGTGGTAATTACTCGCTAATGTATTAAATTTAATAAAAACAAGTCCAAACATAAACTTTCCCTTAAAAAGGAAGTGCGTGATCGAAAGCTTTTAATATTTATTTCTCTCTCTCTCTCTCTCTCACCAAAACTAATCAGACACTTTAATATAACCACTTAGAAATGCTTCGAGTAGTTTGGATAATAATTACCTAATAAAAAATAGTTCATAATGTATATTTAAACGTCATTTGTCGTATACATTTGACTTAGAATCCTTGCACCAAAGTCTTAATTTTTATGACACTTGAGGGAACGCATTACACAGGAGATAAGATGTAAAAAAAAAATCCCAGATTACTTTTTATTTGTTCAGCGGGAATTAAATCTCCCTGAAGCTATGGTGAGAATTGTTATCTTTTACGACGCAAAGAGATACATTTTTATTTTAGTAAACCTTAATAAAGCTTATTCACTTTTAAAAGCCCTATAATATCTACGCAAGCACAAATTTGTCGTCGATTAACGAGGAAAACTTAGGGAGAAAAGCGCTTGCATAATAACAGCGGCCGAATTACTCATAAATCTAATTACAGCTTGAGGCGAATGTTTCAGATCTGCATTAACAACAACTGACGATGTTAATGCAAAATCTCTTTCATTTGCTGCTTTATTATCTTTCCCAAGGGTTCCGCCATTTAAAGGAATCTATCTGGTGAAATTTTCCTCCTTACCAGTCCATCTCATCATTCGGGGCGTTCTATATCTTAAGCGAGTTGTTTAGAATTTTATGTTATTGATGGCGAATTAACGGAATGGAGAGTTTTTAACAAATGAGTGGTGCTTATGAGCATCTGTTTGTGTAAGCAGAGTCTGTGAAAATTTATCGAAAGCATCATCTTCAAATAAGGACACGTAATGCATCAGAGGAATCGGCAATTGCCAATCGATGTTTAAAGAGTATTCATTACTCCGCGACAAGTAGCTTCGCCCCTTTGGTGAAAAGTTTCAGCCTGGCTAATTCCCGCCCTTCTACTTCATTACGTTCAAAGCTCTTCACCACAATTTTTGACTTCGGCCCTCTAATTCTCCCACCAGCGATATTTATGGGTGTATGACTCACCAAATCATTTCACGAAAGAATGATTGTAGAGTCACACATATGTAAATCTAAGGTAGTTAACCATCATCTCATGAAATATATGCACTTTTATATTCACTCTACATTAAAGAAATGACTTCAGATGTGTGCTTTAACTTTAATGCGTTGGGTGAATGAGCAAATGTTTAAAGCAAAATCAAGAAATTCGTTCATTTTTTATCTATACTATTGTTTTCTGGTAAACAACACAGAATTCTTTATGTTATTGAGTTTTAATCGCGTCAATATTAATGCATAGATAAAATGTTTTGTTAATAAAAATTTTAAAATTTCTTTATTTTTTAATTCATTTATATCATAGAAACTTTTGTTTAAATTATCATTTCAACATCTTATTAGCGCAGTTTCCTTATTTATAATATTTTTCAAAATAATAGTAAAAAATGACACTCTGTACGCTGTAAATGTAACGTCGACAGTTACTCTAATTTTGATTAACAGTTCAAATTTTAATAAAAGCTATTTATTTAAATATTTTTGATAATATTTAATAACTGTGCTTTATAAAGAGAAAAGAGAGTTTTAAATATAATAATTTGAAGAAATAAATTGCTCAAATTAATTAATATTATTTTTTTCAAAATTTTTTAATAATAATTTATGTTTTTGAGCCATTAATTCAAAGTAGCGAATCATTAAAATACAAAATATCAGCAAAAGTCTACATATATCTCTACTATAAATAAACTTTTTGGCTTAGTATTTCTATGAACCTAAAAAGCTCAAAAACAAATTCACTTTAAATAAGTGCAACAAAAATTTACATTAAATTATTATATTAAAGTTATTGAAAAGTAGTTATACGTGATATTTATACATCTTACATACGCAACATTTTCTTTACATTTTTGATAAAAAAAAATACAATTTTAGTTTTCCCATAGCATTACTTGAGTAAAATCTTTAAAAAAGCATGTATTATACAATGTTTTTCCAATATACTGAGTTTATAGAAATAATTTTAAATAATAATGCGCATTAATGATACTTAAATAAACACTTTTCTTTGCATTATTTCAAGTAAATTACTAATTTAAGGAGAGAGAAAATTTTTACTTTAATGTTTATATTCTCCTTCTCTCTTTTTACTTTAAAGGTAATGCTTAAATATTTATATAACAAGTACTGAGACATTTCTTATATATATTTCCTATATTTACTGATTTCTGAATACCTCTTTATATTTCTTATCTCTTAAGTCGATTCTATTTCCTCAGTTACTCTTTTATTTAAAAAAGGAAAATCATTAAATATATGAATAAAAATTGGCATAAAAGTGTACTATTTTCTAATGAATTATATAAATATTTGTTTTAAATACTTGAGAGACATGTTGATCTTGTTTTTCTTATAAATTAAAAGTTATTTATTAGCCTAAGCATTCCAAACATATACAACAGATTTTAATATAAAAAATTTGAGAATTTCTTCACACTCTTCTGTAAATTGGAATTCTGTAATTGGTCCTACTATGAGTTAGGCATAAAACAATACGAAATATTAATAAAAGGGGTGTTTTCATGTATTCAAAGGTTTCTATTTAAATTTGAACTTAGTAATATTTCGATTTTTTGTAAAATAAGCAAGAAAACGTAGGTCAAATAATTTGGTCTCAAATTTAAAGGTTCTTTTATAATTCAAAATGTTTATTAAATTATAATTGGAATTTAATGAAATTATTTAATGTATTTCTTACATTTTAACCAAAGAAATAGTCAGCAAACCTAATATAATTTTAAACTAGTTAAAAGAAAAAAAATCGACAATATTGGACGCAGTTATACACTGTTGATTGGAAATATTCTTATCCTCTTCGATAAAGGACGTCCAAAACATGACAAAGTTACCACATGAATTTGTCACATCTTGTACGAAGACAGTGAAAATATATTTCTAAATAATCTCATACCCAATTTATGAATAAATCATGAATAATTTCTTCTAATTTTAATCAAGAGAATATTCCGTAAATTTAATATACACTTAAATTTTGTAAACATAATTATGTGATATAAATATAGTTATGGGACACAATAATGCGATGTAGACTCAATACATACTTATTGTCTTCAATAAAGGAAACAAGACTAATAGTGCTTCCCTGCATAAATTGATCAGAATTTATTCGAAGTCAGAATAAATATTTTCCTAGTTTGCATAACAGGCTCTTGAATAATTTTTATTATATTGTCATTTATACGCAAAGATATTTTGTATAAAAAAGTTTGAAATAAACAGTTATAATATTCGAATAAAACTAAGAATTTTACATGATAATATATATGTGATAATTTATGTGATTATATATATGAATTATATCTTTATTAAATTTCGAATCTAATAAAGTTTAATTTGTAATTTTCAGTTTAAAATTAGCCCTTTTTCATAACTATTTATTTATTTACTTATTTTTAATTTTCTGTAATTTTCAATTTTAGCGGATAAAAGCCTTTACGAATCTTACTTTCTACTGTTACATACTTATCAATGTTAAATAAAGTATTCAAAGAATTCAAGGCGTCTACATATTTTGAAACATTACAAAATTAAGATTTACGTTCAAATTCAGTGAGATTTAAGATTTCCCAAACTTCTGTTTTATCCTTTGTAGTAACATGCTACAGTAAGTTCCGTGCATTTTTAAAATTCCAGTCAAATTTTCCGCTTAAGCTCTTAAGAAATTTAAATGGATTAATATGTTTTATTCTGTGAAATGAAATACGTGTCTAAAATCTTGTTGGAAGGGAAATTTATTTGAAAAGAAAAGAAAAGATTAATAGAGACACTATAAGAATTAAAATATAATTTCTTATATATATATATATATATATATATATATAAGATATTCTCATCTGTAACTTGAGTTTGTTGTGATATGAAAGAAAATTGTATAAAATTCTAAAATATAATTACAAAATTTATAATTAAAACCTAATATATTATATTTAAAAGACATTAAATAGCAATGCTGTTTTTTTAGTAATCAGATTTTACTGATAAATAAAGTAATTTCTAATGAAATTCTTTATAACTAATATAATCTGTCGAAAATTCCACAATGAATAATGAGACCGGAAATTGATTTACATATATACACACAATTGTTCCTCCTATATATATGCAGAGAAGCTTCCCCATGGAACAGTGATCTCAAAATACTTTTTTTAAAATTCAACAAGAATTTTCGGAAAAATATGGAAAATCGGAAGCTACCACTGAAAATCTGCTTTGGAGCAGAAAAGAAAGCCTCTCTTGATACAGCAAGAAAGGACCCCTGGGCTACAGAAGCTACGTTGATGTAAATAAACTCCGGTCCAAGAATTTCAGCTTTCATATTCGGAGAATATGAAAGGGAGCATATATAAATATCATCTCGAATCACCTCGATGTAATGTACTTTTAGAAAAAGTTATTTGCCACACTGCTATAGAGTTAGTTTTATATAAATATAAATCCATCAAACTGAATTTTTCACTACAAAAAGGAAAATAATATTCTTTATTTTAATTTAATTATATTTTATTTGTACACATTCCCACACAGTAATTCATATTTTAATTCACTAAATACATTTCAACTAATATCCATTAAGTATATCTTTAAAACTACTATGCATTAAATGAAAATCAGCTCAATAACTATTTCTTTGAGAATATCAATAAGTCTTCCTAAATACGTTCGTCAATAATTCTTAGTTTTTTCCTCAAAAATGTTTCTTTCCAAAATTATTAATATTTTTGAATAGAGGTGAAGTAAAATTAAAACTGTTATCCCATGTGATTACTAATGTAAATAACTTAATTAAAATATTCTATATGTTGTGTATTTTCAATTAATTTTTAATGCATTTTTCGAGTTAGATAAATACTACTAAAAAATACCAAAAAATGTGCGGTAAATATACTAATTAAATTAAATATATTACTTATTAAAAAGTTTATGAACAGTAAGCATCTATTCCAAATTCATAAATTGAATAAAATCTGTTTTGAAAAGAAATGTGATTTTCTAACAAAACTGCTTTTAGTTTAGAGACTTCATAGTCAGAACTAGCGAAATTGAAGCAAAACCTCTGTTTGAACCATTTAGTTGTTACAAATAAATCCCTTAACGAAAGCCTCAGTAGAAAACTTTTATAAGCAAGACAAACAATTACGGAATCTTTCTTGTTTGCAATTAAGTTTGTTCACTAATTGAAATCTGTAACATGATGCTGTTTTGAAGGACAAGAAACTAATGAGATATAACAATAGCATATTATAATACTCTTATATATATGTTTCTGTTTTCCTTATTATAGAATAAATGAATCATCTGGCTTGAAAAATACTGATTTTGCATTTTTATTATGTAAGAAAAATACTAACTGTGACTTATTTTTAAGATAAGCGATTTCGACAGGTTTGAAAACAAAAACTTGTTGAAAATTCCTTTATTCTTCGCTGAAACGAAAAATTCATTTAAAGGAAAAAATTATTTTGAGATATATATTGAGATAGATATAAAGTATTGTATTCTGTAAAAATGAGTTAAAGTTCTTTACCCGGAGTTTTGATTACATTCGTTATGAGATATAATTGTTATATGATTTTGAAATGGGAAATGTTTTCTTTCTAATATGCATTTGATAAAAATTAAGCAATTAAAAACTTTATATACATATAAAATTCTGAAAACACACACACCAAATATTTAATAAAATACATGAATTAATATTCAAATACATAATTTAGTCAAAATTAAAATATATGCGCAAAGTTACAGCAATAAACGTTTTGATATTACTTTGTGAAATCTATTTAATTTTTGACTTTAAACAAAAAGGATGCAAAATAGTTTTATTTAAGGCACTGTGTGAATTTACCATTCTTTCCTCGATAATCTTCGGTTTCCTTCAACCTTCCACATTTTTATTTTTGAATTGTGTAACCATTTTTAAAATAAATGGTTATAAAATAATTTATCGGGGCGATAAATTTGCAGATTTCTCTGAATCTGAAATAAAATGCTCAAATAAAATAACCTTACAATTTCTCTACAGGTGATTGAAGAATCGTCATTCAAACGCTTGAAAGAAAGAAACGCCAAGCCCATTATCAGTTTTGAATCTTGACACTCAGCATTTTTCACTGGTTCTATCAAATAATGATCCAACAGAGCTATTTGGGCGGTTCAATATTTATGAACCTTTAGCACGATATCGCCGTGTGCAAGGATATCTAAAATTACTTGCGATTTATTTTCCACTCAACCATAGTTGTTTTCATGAAAACATTTATGCAAATACAAGAATTTGAGTTTGCATTTTTGAAACAGAATTTTATCACATCATCAATAAAAATATAAATATTAACCTATAAATAAACTTACATACTGAATTTGAAATTACCCTATGTTTTGATATTCTATACTTATTTGTATGATTCCTTTGCAAAGTAAAATATATTCTTTTAAATTCCGTTCCTTAATCTTTGAGCTCAAATATTACTTTACTTTTATGCGCAAGCATAAGCATTTCGAAATTATATATTTAATTTATTTGTAATGTGATGGCTAAATCTAATTCGCATAGTTAAGTTTAAACTTTGTGTTCACATCAATATTGTGTGCATAGTACTTATACGTAACATTAATGTAACCTGAATATACTCTGTGTATCTTAAATACCCCGCAATTATTCTGTGACCTAAATATAAGTTATCAATTTGGTTGTTAGAATATTATGTATGTAAATTTGGCAAATTAAATATAGTACGTATAATATGTTGTACAAATAAATTGATGCTTCAACGATCATTTCATGAAATAAATATTTGCTATATAAACAATTTAAATTAAACATTTATATGAGATCTTATTTACTTTAGTAAACTTTGTTATAATAATAGGTAAAATGTATTAAATTTGTATTTTAAGTTACATAAAAAGTGACCTCTTGAGCTATATTTTCAAAATGCGACACAAATATTTAAGTATCGACTATTACTCACATAAATACACATAATTATAAATACTGATTAAATTTACAAGCATGTACATTGTTATTCCATGTAATTTGTTTAAAATATTATGAAATGACTGATAAGAATTAGTATCACAGAATAAATATTATTTAAATTTTGCTTTATATATTTAGTAGAATTAATGCATGATATTTGTTTTAGAAAATATGTAAAATTATTTCTAAATTAAAAAGGGAAAATAGCTGATAAATGTTTTTAAAAATAAAGATTTAAATGTACTCAAATGTTATTTTCAGCATCCAAGCTAATGAATGATAACGTAATTTAATGATTATTTATAACAACATTTTAAAATCAATACTGATTGTACACGAATATTAAAATTTGTTAAACTTACAGCGTTAAAGACCTCACTTATAGGTAACATTATCGTACAAACATGACTGATAAAAAATCTTTTTTTAGTGAGTCTTGTTGAATTAAAAAGTTTTAATTTAAGAAATTTGTTAATTTGTATTAAAAATAAAAGTTAATTTCAAAAGATTAGAAAAACATCTGTTTTAAATATATTTTTTAATGTTGCCATTTTATATAATTTATATTGTACGAGGGTTGCTATTTATATTTCTGGCCTAATAATGAAAAAAAAAATATGTAGGATCAAAATTGGTTTTATTGTTTTTCAAAATATTCTCCATGATGATCAATACACTTTTGCATGTGTTTGAACCAATTTTCAAAGCACTTTTTCCAGTCCGATTGAGGTAACTCCAAAACATGCGTTTTGAATGCATCAACCGCTTCTTCGGGGGTCGAAAATCGTTGTCCACGTAATTTATTTTTGATGTGTGGGAATAAGAAGAAGTCATTGGGTGCCAAATCAGGGCTGTACGGCGGATGACCCATCAGTTCGATCTTTCGCTCCGTCAGAAATGCCTTTGTTTGAGTCGATGTGTGAGAGCTCGCATTGTCATGATGAAGAATGATTCGCCTGTTCTGCTTTTTTCGAATTTCTCCGATGATTTCTGGCAAACAAATGGTCGTGTACCATTCAGAATTGACCGTCATGCGTTGCTCTAACGCCACTGTTGCCACATGACCGTTAATGCCGAAGAAACAGGCAATCATTTGTTTCGATGTGCTTCTTCCTCGAACAACTTTTGTTGGTTTTGCCTCGTCTTGGAGGACCCATACAGTTGATTGCTGTTTTGTTTCCGGCTCATATGCATAGATCCATGATTCGTCACCTGTGTAGATGTTATACACAGCCTTTGATGTACCTTGAATGTATTTTTCCAATATTTCCTTGCCCCAATCGACACGAGCCTTTTTTTGAGCGTTTGTCAGTATATGCGGGATCCAACGCGAACAAATTTTTTTTACGCTCAAATGTTCATGCAATATTTTATTGATGCTAGTCATACTAATGTCCAAAGATGCCTCTATCTCACGGTATGTCACATGACGATCTTGCTTTATCAGTTCACGCACAGCATTGATCTTTTCTGGCACAACAACGGGTTTTGGACGACCTGCACGGGATTCGTCCTGGATCGAACATCGACCACGATTAAATTCGTTATACCAATTTTTACAGTGCTGTAGGATGGCGCTTTATCGCTGTATAAAGAATTAAGTTCATCGAAGCACACTTGTCTTAACAATCCACGTCGAAAGTTATGAAAAATAATGGCACGAAAATGTTCACGATTCAATTCCATTTTTTGACAGAGAAGAACTTTTCAATTTACTGTCAACAACACAAATAAAGCTATAATGGTAAATCGACTGCTGAATTTATGTTTAAAAATATCAAACTTTCGATTAAAATCGTCTTCGGTCGCCTAGCAACACTTACTGTTGCCAAGGCCAGAAATATAAATAGCAACCCTCGTAGTGTATTACTTTACATTTTATGTAATTAAGGGGTAAATTTAACATTATATTTCAAAAATTTCTATTTTGAGAGCATACTTAATTTTTATAACATAACCATTTACATTCAAAACGGGAACAAAATATTTGTAGGTATTTCATGCTTTATTACATTGAAATATTTATAATACTTAAAGACATATTTTTAAGAAAAGACTGTTGTCATATGACATGAAGTGATTGAAGATATTCTCCAAGTAATTATGTGATTCAAAATTTATAAACAAATTTATAATTAATATATATTAATATATAATTTCAAAATTTATAATTATTATATATTATAAATGATATGTAAAGATAAATGTGAAAAATATATTCTCGATACATATTTAGCATTTTGATTGTATGGTTTAGATATCTTTCTTAAAAATCAATTTTTCTATAATTTGAGGATCTAGGACATGTTGAAACTACAGTATTTCAGATCGTAACTAACTTTATTAATGTTTTCTGTGTTACTAAATATCAATTCTACAATTAATTACTAGTTTGAAGAAAAAATGATTTAATAAATACGATACAGAAAATCTGAATAATTTATTTCAACTGAAATCCAAGTAGTGGTATTCTTAGTGATCTAAATTATTTTTAAATCATCATGTTTGAAATTTTTTAAATGTGCACGTCAAAAGAAATTACGCACATATCCGCTTAAGTTGTACGTAAGTGGTAAAATATGAAAAGACATTCGTGAATTCACTTCTTAGGAAAAGTGTAATTATAGCACCCATTGAAATGAATGACATTTACTGTGAAACCTAATAAAAATTGTTCACCTCAATAAGTGCTTCTATAAAAATATATATCTCAAATTATCATTTTATATTAAATTAAACTCAAAGGACCATTTGATTTTCAGATTAACATTAGCTTCGATACTCAAAATATACATACTTAACAGCGGAAACAAGAGAAGTTGTACTATTCTATTTATCTAGTTTATATATATATATATATATATATATATATATATATATATATATATATATATATATATATATATATATATATATATATATATATATGATGAAATATTTATAGCAAATCCTTCAAGGGTACTATTTCCAAATCAAAATCTGAATAAGAAATAGCACATTTTCTGTAAGACTAAACTATTTGTCTGTTCTGTCCATTTTTATTCATCATGTGTCAGATGGACTTCCAAGGAATCCTTATAACTATGGAGCATTAAATTCATGCACCACTGAAAAATATTCACTGAACTGGATGAAGACAATAACATTTGCTTCATATAGATAAGAGTTGGAGATCAGTATATGAGATATCAGCTCTTTTTAAATTGTCAGACTATGGTGGAAAAAATGCAGCCATTACATTGTCACCAACCCCAAAGTGTAAAGTAAAATTAATTGTCTAGAAATGCATAAAGAAACACTTCAGCCATATAGTGATGCCCTTCTACGATGAATTAGGTTTTCCTATTAGAGATGAAAGCCAACTATCATTCACCGATAATCTTCCTATTGTGCAATTATCTACTGTGGTGCAAAGCCGGACCATAAATTTGAGATTATTTTCAATATGAACTAGTTTATTGCAAGTGATGAAATTGTTTCCTCGTAAAATAAGCTTTGTCACTAAATGAATTTGTGAAAAAGAACTTGAGATTATTACTTATCATCCAGTACTTTCACCATACAAAATTTTTAGTAAAAATATTTATTCCCATTCATGTAAAATAAATTTAACACCAAAAACCATATGCATTTTCCTTTATTTATAATACTTTCCACCATTTTGTGATACAAATATTATGATTCATTATCAATCTCTTTCGACATTTTTCAAAAACAGCTGCTTCAAAACATTTTGAATGAAGTTCTTTCATTTCGGATGTCCACCATTCGTTTGCATCACATATTTCTGCTTATATATATATATATATATATATATATATATATATATATATATATATATATATATATATATACATTATATATATATATATATATATATATATATATATATTATATATATATATATATATATATTTAATAAAAGTTTTAATTTTTTTTGAGAGTTTCTATTTTATACCTAAAAGAAACTGCTTTTGCAGCTAAAAAACTTTACTTTATTTTGTCTCCATATCCAATTATTAGTATATGCTGGTAATTATTTAAGTTGAAAAAACTTTTTCTCGTGTATGTAAATATTCATCTATTTTTTAAATTGATTTTTTAGACTTCAGATAACAACCACTGTCACTCCTACATTATCCATATAGTGTCTTTGTTTTCTCACTTTCAATTCTTTCGATAACTTAATCTGCTAAACTTAGTTGTCGTAATATTTTCAGGTTATAGACTTTAAAATATTTATATTAATAGAATTTCATAACTGTGATATTAAAAACTGGACTTTCGTAAAATCATGATTTCTATTCTTGCATCCCTTTCCTAGCTTTTGAAATCATGAATACTTTGTATGTGATTTTTTTCCATGTTTTCTACTATTCCTTGAATTATAGATATTTAAATTGGCATCAGTTATCGTTGTAAGCATTTTTAGACTTTTTTTTCTGTTATTAGTCTGAGCATCATTACATAATCACATTTTCCTCAAAATAATATGAGTAATAATATGCAATAGACTACGATATAATAACAATACACAATTCGATATGATAGCAAACAATTTGATAAAATATTATTCAGTTAGTTACAAGGATAAAAAATTGATAAAAATATTTAGGATACTAAATAGTATCACATAAATTCAAATTAAAAGGTTAATTTATTGGTTGATTCCCATATAATATTTTATTTTATTCGTACTTAAAAAATAAATTTTAATTATTAACTCCCGATATCTAACAAACGTAATGTTTTTTTTTTTATTAACTGGATCTTACGTCTTGAAATTTTATTCATATATTTATAAATATTTGTTAAGATACAATATTTTGCTTCAGTTCATATAACATACGTGAATTTTGGGAAACTCAATCCCTTTTCAATAATAAATATACAATTAAATCGAACAATTGACATACACAGATTGCGAATGCATAATTTATCTCAATTTCTGGATATTTATTTGAATAATGTTATACAACGAAATTTGAGCTTGCCATCTAAATTATCCCCTAATTTACAAAGATCAGTTGTTCACGTCAATTTTGAAAACACTTTATCATTTATTAATGTGATGTTCTAATTTGTGGAGATTGAGCGAAGATTAAATTCAATCGGTTTCGAATCCTTTCGCTTCTGAGTTTTAAAACTAAATGATACATATTTAAGTATTGTTGTTTTACAATTCAGTATCTTTTACTAAAATATAAAGGAACAAAATGAAATTTTTTAAAACATGTTGCTGGATGTAATTTTTTCCGTAAACTTCAGTTACTGTTGTTTAAATAACAATTCAGACTTAAAGCTTAATGTAATATTAATACATAATATAAATTATCCTTTGTCCATTTCATTCAAAAAGTTTCATCATATTATCAAATTAATTTATTTACTTTATGTAATAAGAGTATTAGAAACTTATTGATTTACCTTTATGATTAATTAAAACCTTTAAAAAATCCTTAAAAAAATCCTTAAATTTAATTTAGTATTTCTTTGAACAATTACGAAAGTTATTTTTCGTTATTAAATATTAATTTTCTTTTAGTCAAAAAATTAACAGACTTATCAAATATTCAATACCCATGAAAATTTGTCCTGCAGTCATCTGTTCACTTTAGCCCCAACATCACTGAGATTTCTGCAAGAAACCCCAAGATAATAATTTTCATGTCAATTATAACGATTTTTAATTAATGGAAATAATTTATAAGAACATAATGCTATATATAAAATGAAACAAGTTGTTTTATGTAATAAATAAGGTGAGATCATTTACAAAGAATGAATCTATCTCAAGGATTATACAACGAAAAATCAAAAAAGAATGATTTGTGTATACATAAAACAAATAAATAATCATTTTTTGTTTTAAACATTTGTTCTTAAATATAAGAAATTTAGATTAAAGAAGATTAAGATTTAGATTAGAAGATTTAGATTAAGAAACTTAAATATAAGATTTTTATCTCGTTATATCCTTCAAAAAAATTTTTGAATTTGCTAACTTCTAGAATATTACTGACTGCAGTATTAAAATATTTATGATATAAAGCTCTAATTTAGCTTTTGAATCAGTGAAAATATTATGAAGAAACTCTAATTTGAAGTTCTTAATTACTTAACTTCTCATGCATCCAATTTATGATAAAAATTCTATTTTCCACATAAAATGTCTTTCTTGTTAAGTAAAACATTGGCAAATTTTCTTCACTTACCAATCTATACCCCGTTCTTATAAATTCTCTTCACGCTATTTATTCCTTTATAATCTTTTAAACATAGATTGTCTCGACAGTAGCGCTCATTTCAGATAGATTGTAGCAATAGTGAGCCGAGCTCTCAATCAGATGATGAATGATCCGAGACAAAGTCTGGAAACAATGCCCACCATGCATGACCTCCAACCGAGTCGATGAATGATTTTCGCAAAATCCTTTCACTATTGTATTATTTAGCATGATCGAATAGTTCTTGCGTGAATAGTTGCTACCAGAAGGTGGCATTATGAATACTTAGGTAAGATCTGTAACGATTTTTGCTCCTTTCATTTCTCATCAACTAAATAAAGTGTGCATGAAAGTCATGTGTAGTTAACTACGTTATGAGGAATATTATTCATTCTTAAATATAATGACATATTGTGCAGAAAAATCGATTATATCTAATGTTAGTGGAGCGTGATAGTAAAATTAATCTAATTTATGTTTCTGTCCTTTTTACCTTTAAGTGGCGATATGAAATGTGGGACTTAGTGTCCAGCTTTTGAAACTTGAGAAATCGAGATATGATTTCTATAGTATAAATAAGTTTTACTTTGAGTTATGTTAGCTTTTAACTATAAAAATTTGTGACCAAAACCTGAAAAAGGATATTAGAACACTAATTAGGATGAGGACAAATGTGGTTGATTTCATTGAATTAAAAAAGATTGTATTCTAATAGAGTCCAAGATAGGTCACTATATTTTGGTGTGTTTTCATAGCACTTTCATGTGGTATTCCGCCCAGAAATATATTGTTACATCAATTTGATTGATAAATTTGCTGATGGCTTGAAACTAAAGTTAGAAAATTATATACATTCAATATTTTTCTTAAACTTGTAAAATTTTAAGTAAAAACAAAACTCTTTCCTCAAAATTAACACTTTCTCGTCGAATAATCATTTACGGAAAGTAATAATCATGCTGCTCCAACTCATTATAATTTTCACTCATGATGATGAAAGCTTAGGTATTCTTAAAAAAACCTGATTAATTATTTTTTGTTATATTAGGAATGGATAAATTTTAGTTTTATGATTTATTACACTAGAAAAATTTATTAATATTTACTTTCGTCGAAAATTTAGATGACATAAATTTTAAATTTCTTATACGAGAAATAAATACATTAAATGCATTTACAAGTAATTAAATAAATTATTTATAGAAGATTGTTTGTGTATCTGTGTGTGTGTGTGCGTTGCTGTGAAAGACCTAAATCTTGAAAATGTCGACAGTCTCATAGTCACTTGGTAGATGCCTAAAATATATGCCAAATCTTATTTCCGATTAACACCTTAATCCTCAAAATTAAATCCTTATTTCTGACTTACACCGACAATTGTCAGCATTCTCCTTGCACTAGTGGTAAATGTTGAATATGTCGGAGATTTGCATATTGTTCTCCGTATTTCAGCGTGATAAAGCTTGACAAGGGGGACGAATCATTTTCTCATGTCTTACTGAGAGGAGGAGTAACCAACCACGGTGGGGAGAGTGGTTCGTCACTCTGAAGAGACGTTTTCACTGCTGGACATATAGTTTTAGATTCTAGAGTGAGAAGTGCTGATCGATATTAACTTGACTTCTTAATATAGACAGTAGTTGTACATAGATAATTGTTAAGCATTTAGTTTTAAATTTAGGCAATAAAGAACTTTATTTTTACTTTTGATTAATACCGTATATGTGGCGTGTCAAGACACGAAAAAGTTTAAGTGGCCTCACATGTAAATGAACTTTTGAACTTTAGCAGAGCAATCTAAATGAGAAAAGAAAATAATACCAATAAAAATTTACTTAACTATATGACTGAAATCACTTATTGCAACAAATTAAACTTTTATGACATTCTGCATTGCAAAAGAGTCCTTTGCTTTTACAACTATATTTTGACATAGAACGCTTCCTTTTGAAGGGACAGCTACATAGACTTGCCCTCCACTTCTCGAATCAGGTGCATTTGCTTCTTTCAAGCGCATTTCTGGAGTAAAAATCTCATCAATGGAAAGTATCTTTTCTTTACAAATTGCTAATTGCTTACGGGTTTATAAAGCAGCTGGAAGGTGCCATTTTTATTTGCTGGTTTATAAAAGTCAAAATCTTTTATTCCAACAAAGCAACTGTCAACAGATTTCAGCCATCTGTACGACCACTGTACGATGAAGTGTACTACCATGGTTGACATCAGGGATTCGTATTTGTACGGTATCACCCATTTGAGCAGCAAATCTTTTGAGAGTCATAATATTTTCTTACTTTACTTTAGAAGATTTTTTGAGCTTGATCTTTTTTATAGAAAGAAGCACGTGTTGTTCAATCACGACTTGATATGAGGATTAAGTGGGATGCAGTTCCTCTTCCATATTTTTCTTTGAAATCTAATTTTCAATATGGACATTGCTCAAATTTTTTCAAAAGTATTAACAGTTTCTTCAATCTGTTCTTCGGTTTCAAAGGTATTAGAATTTTTTTGTAGTTGTTCTTCGGTTTCAATATTTGTGATTTATTCAGCCAGCCAAGAAATACGATGCTGTGCCTTTTGGTTTAATACCAAACAGGGCTCCATAAATAATTTGACGTATTCTTTCATGATATGTAGCGTTCTTGGTGAAGTGAACAAAGGGCAATCCACCGGACCATTCGTTTGTATCGTTATCGTTCATTCATGCAGTTAACATATTTTGTATATCCTGATTAGCTCTTTCAACTGAGCTTTATGCTTGGCTATGATAGTTTTTGAAAGCCTTATCTTAACATCTTTCTACACAGAACATAATTCGGATATGATTTGATTACTGAATACCTTGCCCATACCTGAATGCAATATAGCTGGAGCACAAAATGCTTAAGACATTTGAAGATGACGAGCTAATTTCTTCAGCTGTCTTAAGTTTCCATGGTCACTGCTGGACAAACTTAGTTAAACGATCTTGATACACCATTACAAACTGATTTTCACCTTCCCTTTGTGACTGTATGAATGCGTTCGTTGACAAACATATCCCGTTAAGAGTCTAAAAAAAATCTTAAGCAATATTGCGTTTGAAGTCTGATATTAAAGTAATATATGGGAACTTACACAAAAGGAAAAAATTTTAAAACATTGTTAATGTAAGGGAATAATCATAAGTTTTATTGAATGATAACCCATGCTAATTTTATGCTTTTAATAGAACCACAGCCTCCTTTTTAGCAAGAAAGTTTGTCATGATATTCTTATAGACTCTGTTGTGACAAATTGGAAAAAAAATTGTTTTCCTCCTGCAAAATGCGGGATGCGTTCTATAAAATAATCTTTTGAAATTGTTTGTTATTAAAAGTGAAGTTTATAATCCATTTTAACACAAAAAAATCAAATTCTATTCTCAAAAAAATAAATGTTACTTAGTAAAGAGCGAAATTGTAACAGATTTAACATTACTCCCTAAATGCACCATGAGGATGCTTATTGCGCCTCATTCTACTTATAATTCATAACACATAAGAATATGTCCAATCAAAACATAATTAGCAATATTAAATCATTCTGAAAGAAAAGAACAATATTTTATACATTCAAATAAACAACTTTTTATTCATTTGAGTTACTATTAAAATGAAAAAGTATTTTAGATAAAGAAATATTTCCTCATGAACAGATAGTCTTAAATATTTCTTTCTCGGGATATTAAAAAAAATTTTTTTTTCATTATATACTTATCAGAATATTTATTTTTCACTTTAATTGTACATTGACTTAAAAGAAAACATTTTATATCTTTTTAATATTAAGTTTTAGTAATCTCAATTTCTAAACAAACTTCGTGCAAGCAAAACTTCAACATAAAATTCATATGATTACACATTTATATTACTCAAATGAAAATATTTATATTAATACAGGGTTAGAATTTAATCTTCTATTTATAATTCTTATTAAAGTTTTAGAAACATTTGCAGTACTATCAATAAAATTTTTTTAGTTGATGGAACTGTACGAACTTTATAGCCTTCAATCTCGATCGTACCAGTCAGTAAAAGGTTGCAAATTACACAATTCAAAATCTTTTGGGTATACTTAAATATCTGTGAGTTTAAAACCTTTTAAAATGTATAAACATTAGGTAAGTTGTATATTCCTACTTTATTAAAATATTTGGAAACATTTTATTGTTTAAAAAAATGAAGAACTTGATAGTTGCAGATTGAATAATATTCCTCAGGAAGCTTCGCATGATGACACAAAAGGAATAAAAATTACATATTTAAATCTATTTTTTCTAAAACAAAATCATTTTCTTCCATTGCAAATGGCCTTTTATTCATAAAGTTTACTTTTAATTATTTTTTAATGGAAGCAAAAATTTCTTCGCTCTATATAAATAAACCAATTCAGGGTCACAGTTAATATGGGAATCGCGTTAGCTTTCAGATATATATATATATATATATATATATATATATATATATATATATATATATATATATATATATATATATATATATATATATATATATATATATATATATATATATATATATATCTGCTATCCTCTTCTATCTTCAGAACATTGTTTAGTTCTTTATTTTTAACCAGATCATATTGATATAATAATCAACGTAAATTGTAGATCATCTGTTTCTGTGCATTTTAAAATTTATTTAAAATTTGTTAACAAATCAAAACAACGTATGTGTTGCCTCTCCTAATGTGGTAAAGGAAGATTGTGATTTTGAGAGTGATAGATGAAAAAATGCCCGTATTATCGAAAATTATCCCGATTTCTCATTGCATTTTGAGCACAAAACATTTCATGAAATGCTTTCAGAAACATAAGAACTATGCAATTCAATTAATTCAGCTCTAAATACCTTGAAAAGGACAATTTTGACAAACTAATTATTGATATCTCTTATCCTAAATTTTTTCTATAACGCAGGGTGACTTAAAATTTTCACTTTTTTGACACTACACGAGGTGAAACTGATGGCATATTATATTGTAGAATACCCAGTGGGTTAGCCATTAAAACCCTAAAAGTAAGTGGGTTCCTGTAATTTAGAGGCTAGGACTAAGCAGAAGACTCCCAGACAGTTTATTTCCCCCACGATCTATTTTAACTGCCTCAGCCCCTTTTAGCGAACACGACGGATTTTCTTTTGGGTCGATATAGAAGTTTCCTGTTGCAAAAACGACACCTTTCCCAAACAGGACCTTCTGGTAGAATATGGTAAGAGAAACTCTGAATTATAAAAATATGTATAGATTTTGCTTATGTTATAGAGACATAAAATAAACGATTTCTTTCATTTTCTTGCTGAAAACATTCCGTAAACATACATCTAATGGCATTAACTCGAAATTAGATTATCTAAATAAAAATCGTTTAAAATCGGTAATTCGATTAGCTGAATAAGTAAAATACTTGCTCTTCAGATTTATGTTGCAGAAAGTTGACTTACATATATCTAATTACAAATAATGATATATATTAGTGTTCCCGACTACATTTTTCTCCCACACACGCCTATTGATTGAAAATATGAATGAAAAATTTTGAAAAATGGCTTTTTAAGTTCATTTTTTTTTTTTTTTTTTTTTTTTTTTTTTTTTTTTTTTGCTTTTTTTACATTTATATTATTTTTTATATTTTTAGGAAATTTATCATCAAACTGAAATAAATCCCTGGAATACTAAAAATCCTACTATATTGAATATTATATGAAATAAAATCCTCTAATATTGAAAATGTATAGTTTATCATTTAAATTAATAAATGATTTAACAATCTATTACAATATTTAATCCTCAAAATAGATTAAAAAAATGCTTTCTTTGTAAATATTTTGCATGCTAATCTATTTTTTTATTATAAATCAAATTTTAAATTGGCAGTAGAAATACTGATATATATGAATATTTTTTAAATTCTTCTTTATTTAGATTTCTTAAACTTTTTTTTTTTTTTTTTTTTTTTTTTTGCTTAAAATGCACTTCAAGCAACTTTTTAACAACGTAAACTAAGTTATATTTAATTTAAAACTTTTTCTTTTTTTAATATACTCAAAACTAGTTTCCACACTTTTGAATTCTCAATATTTTTAAATTATTTTATTGAAAGTAATCTTTGAAGAACATTAAAAAATAAAATTCCATGTTTTTATTATAAAAGAAAACTGATTTCCTGGAGGTCATCCAGAAATAGAGCTTTGTTACAGAATTTTTCTTTTAAAAAATTTATTTATACAGATATAACAGTTTGATTGTGCGCTTGGTAATTTCAAGATTATCCTAAAAGCGAAAGCAATTTTTGACTGTGTGTTTTATTTATTTCAAACATGTTACCTAGATTATTTCCATTACTTTGCTAACCTTACACACGCTGACGAAGGAAATATTTTTTGATTTCAAGAGTTCTATCTGAAATTTTTCTCCAGCGTCTCTGCCGCCATCTATCGGCGAATAGTGTATTCTTCCCTAGAAAACTATTATCAACAAATAAAAACAAAAACTTCTTGGCAGCAACGAAAAATGTTCCTATCAATTTTCTACATGTTCGAGAAGGTCCGTGATAATGAAATAGGAGGTTTGAAACATTGATCTTTCATAGTCATTTATTAGCATTACTAACTTTTACTTCGCTTCAGTTCTTATTCAGTTTCAAGATCCATTTCTGATTGTGATTAGTTTAACGACACACATCTAATCTGACATCTCAATAATGACGTTACATTGATTTAGTCCTCCCATTTATTTTTTATGCTCTCTAATAATGACACTAAATTGTGTTCTGATAATAGTGCAATTTATTGCTATTATTAAGTAATTTGAAATATACGAAAAAGGTTTTCATTAACAAATTACATACATTAACTTAAAAATCGCAAATTACTTATATAAAAACGAAAGTATATGTTTCTTTATTTCTAAAGTCACCTTGAGTAATAAATTTTATTAATAAAATTATTTCAATATCCTTTTAAAATGTATAACAGCTTTAATTAAGTAAATTGAAATAACTATGTATCTTAATTGTGAATGGAAAAAATCAAACAAGCAAAATATAAGTTTTTTCACTATAAAATGACAATATTATATATTTTTACTATAAAATGACAATATTATATATTTTTAAAAAGATTTCAAAGAAATTCTGTAGATTTGTGCAATTATGTTTGCCGTTAGATTAATTTAAAGGAAAGCGATTACTCGGAAGAAAAACAATAAAAAATTCCAGAAAATTTAATTGTTAATTTATAAAACGATTCTCCAAATTCTGTCCAGGTATTTTGCAACGAACACATTATTCTATCTATAAAATACATGAATATTATATTCAAATGTAGTCTTAAATTAATTTTAAATATTCTGCTCTTAACGAAAAATTTATAAAATACGTGTTAATTATGTACCAAGTTATCTTAAATAAGAACGTAAAAAAGATTTTTTTATTTCAAAAATTTTTATTTAAATGTAACATTTGCATTATAAATTGGAAAGTAAATGTTTAAAATATGAAAATATAATTTATTCTATTTAAAATTTACTTTATATAATTTCAACGTAACTTATTTAAAATATTTCAAGACTTTAATATTTTTGAAATGAAAAAAATAATTAATGTTATTCCTTTGAGGAAATATTGAATCATTAACTCATGTGGATCTAAATAATAAAGGCGTTTTGCATAACATAAGAACTTTCATCAATAACGTAAAAAGTACAATTTTTATATTTTTAATATTCTTAATAGATGCGTATTAAATATAAAAAATACCGTCATACTTTTAAAATATTGTCTATTGTCATAATCTCTTATACCGACACATTTTTAAATCTAAAATACTAATAGGAATTTCCGTTCTGACTATAATGATGAAACATGATTTTCACGTTTATTTATTTTCATAAATACTAAAATTTAATGCTCAAAAAATTTAAATTATTCTTGTAATGTCATTTTCTTTGGAAAACTCAATTTGCTTTATATTTAGATAATATCTTCATTTTAAGAAATCTTTGCATGATTTTATTAATTTTGAAAATCGACTTTTTATTAATACATATTTTAGTGAATTATTAAACAACAGCTCAAAATCAAGAAATAATACATTACAAATATGCATAGATACTTTAGAAGCTTAGCAATTATTGCATTTACTTGGTGCTTATTTTAACTTTATGAAAAACTAATTTGGTATTAAAATACATTTCTCAAATAAGTGAAGAGCCAAATTTCTTTACTGGTAATAAATTATAAGCAACTTTACATCAAAAAATTTAATTTTTATATCACATGGAATTTAGTGTTAAAAAAATAAGATTGTCTTCTAAGTAAGTAGCAAATACATATATGTTTACTCTTTATCTATGACGACTGTTGAAAAGATTGGCCATTATTCTACAGAAATGATGACTGATGTCATCAAACGGAAGAGGAACTTTTGATTGGTTTACAGCTCCGGAAAAATTCCATTGGCAGAATAAACTGTTAAGTAAATCCCTTTGTGGGATGTTGTTTTTTTCCCATTGCGAGTAAAATCCGTGCTTATTTTTGTTTCCGAGATCGTCACGAGCAAGATTTCGTTTTTCTCTGGAGTTGGCTTTTCTAGCTTTAACAAAATCCACATTTCCCAAAAGGCTTTAAGAACAATGGACTTCACATCGATTTCTACTCTATTTTGCACATCACGTGATGAACATGTGAAAATAATGTTAGTTTCCCCAAATAATGCAAAAATTCAAATTTCAAATGGTTAATACTCTCTATTAATTTTTAATATGTAAAATTATTGCTGAAAGAATAGACATTATCATGATTTTAATATTTTAAGAATATTTCAGACACAATTAATTTATCACGAAGTAACTCTTTACATATTCTTAATAAGATTCGTTGAACAAGAAAAGTGAGAATATTAAAGCTTGTTACATAACTTAAAGCTACATTGAACAAAAACACTAGTACGATGAAATTATCATAGTGAAGACAAGTGTATTTTTTAAAAGCCATAAAATTATATTTTAGATTTAATAAAGTACACATTTCACAAAAGAATTTCGAAAGAATTAACCCCTTATCAGTTTCAGTGGCAATGTTTTTACATCAGAAATAAATATATGAAAATCACTTTATTTTTTTAAAAGAAATTATAGAAACTGAAATTTTCAATTGTAAAATACTTCATTATTTTATGAAATATGAAAATTCTATTAGAAAAATATTTTTATATCTCTTTCACTGTGCTTTCTTATAAAGCGTCAATTTTCAAGAATAATATAATGTCATTTAAGTGTCATTTAGATCGCAAACGCTGCTAGTCTTTTCTTAAAGCGTTGTATATCTAGTAAAATAAAAGTAGGTTAAAGTAACAACAGCAGCAGTTATAACAATCATACTTTGAGCTTACATTTTGCATCTGTTATTGTTAATAAAATCTCGAGGAAATTTTTCTATTTTTCTCAGAAGGAAAGATTTCAAGGAAGTCTCTAAAGTGGTGATGCACAGCAAAACTCGAACTGATGTAAGTCAGCTTCATTCTCTAAAACTTCGTTTATTGAGGATTTGTTTTAAAATTTTGATTTTGACGCTTTTGCAGTAATTATCAAATGTGTCGACGTGAGGAAACTTCCAATGTGTTAACAAAATTTGAAATTATTCTCTTAGGTTTACCAAATGTTTTATTTGTTTTTCATGATCTTTAAAAGACAAAAGTTGGTAAGATCTGAATATAAGGTATAATAATTTAACTCATCCATGTTACTTTATATATATATATATAAAGTAACATGGATGAGTTAAATTATTTCTAAAACCTAATTAAGTGTTTTAAAATGTTAATATAGAGCATATTAAATTCTTAAAAATAATATTACTCTCAAAAATAAAATTAAGGTAGTAAAAATAAATAAAAGCGATTATTATGCAGGAAAATACAAACAGAAATATTTATAATTTGTAAAAATTATTCGTCCGAAAATACATCAAGTGTGTTTGTAAAAAAGTTATTATTTTAATAATATGAATTAAAATTTCAGCGTTACGATAATTTTACATTTTACATTTTTAACTTTAATAAGTCATTCTAGCATTATATTCTTTTTTAAATCTATTATTTAGGTAAGATGAAAATTTTTTTTTCATAATCAAATTGTTGATGAATGGTTTTGAAAATATAATATACAATTATGTATATAAATATATATATAAATATATATATATATATATATATATATATATATATATATATATATATATATATATATATATATATATATATATATATATATATATATATATATATATATAAAGTAAATATTACTTGAATTTCAAATATATATATAATAAACAGTAAATGCAAAACTGTACACTCATCAAAAAACAGGTAAAATGATAACAGCTTAAGAAGATAATTTTTGCAGAATAACTCTTACTTTCCTTCAACATATCAATATTTGTCAATAATCGATATATCAAGGAAAAAATTAAAATGTATTCTAAGAAAAAATATTACTTCTAAAAATTTGAATTTAATGTATGAGGATGCAATTAGATACTCTCTCCCTCTTTCTTTCTCTCTCTCTCTTTGTATATATATATATATATATATATATATATATATATATATATATATATATATATATATATATATATATATATATATATATATATATATATATATATATATATATATATGTATATATATATAACTACTTCACAGTTATAAAAAATATAGAATTAATTATTAATTAATTTGAATTTATTAATTTCACAGTTTATAAATTTTTCCTGAAATCTAAGGAAATAAAGTTTAAGCGTGATGATTTTGTTGTCACATACGATAATCATCCAAACAATTCGCTGTGAGAAATAAGATTTACAAAAATCAAATCACATTTTTTATATTTGAAAACTTGTTTCAAAGTCCTTCATATATACGAAGAGAGAGACATTTTATATATGTGCATATACGAAGAGAGAGACATTTTATATACATTCGTGCGACAAATTGCATCTAAAGTTAGATCGTGTACAAATGTATGTTTGTTCAACATACTAATACCCTCCAATCCAACGATTTTTAAGCATCAAGTTTTAAATTTAGGTAAATTAATTTCTCAACAATAACATAGTTTATATTTTTATTTACTCATCAATCAAATCAAATAAAATCGAAACTAGAAGTTTATTTCTTCTTATTAAACTCGTTTAGCCTATTATTAGAAAGTATCATTATTCCAATACATTACTACTTACATAGATAAGTAATCTCTTGATCGAAGCAATTCTAAAATATTATCTCGATACATAATTGCAAGCAATATTCTCACCTGTTAATCCCTGCATTGGTTTTACCAATATCATTCACTTATCATGACTCCATTCAATTTATACAATACAATATTCAGTCGCATATGTTCTCTGTTCATATTATATTATAATAATTAGTTACAATATTTAGTAAGTGTTACGTGATCAGAGTAAATTAATACATTTAGACACTCCATTTTCTCACTGACATAAATACACTAAAATGCATTATATACGTAATAGATAATTTAATTGAAATGCATATCTAATAAACTCAAATAATTCAATTCTTTTTTACGTTGTTCCTAGGTGCAGGAGCATAAGTTAACATCCTCAATGAAATTATTTTCCAATCAGTAATTTCGGAAATGATAATTTGACACAATACCTTTCACCTGTTAAGTTTACAATAGAGAAACACTAGATTAAATTGCTCCACCCTTCTATATTGTCACTGTACTCATAGGAGAGGATTGCGAAATCAGATTGCTTCATTGACCATTTCAAGTAGATTCCTCTGCACAATAGATCTATTCTGAATCCAACAAGCAATTCAATTTGCTCCACAGCTCACTTCAGCAGTCGTAAATATTAAAACTAAATCTTTTACTCGCTCAGAATGATTATTCCTTCCTAGATCTATGCAGATTCAGAGTTATGAATGTCCTCTGACTGTCCTGGTTTCTCACCAAAACCCATTTTCGGTTTCCTAAGCCTTTAATTAGAAGAGCATAATCATTATCAATAGCAAAATAATATAATATAGCGATTCAACTATATTGAACAATATAAACATTAATAAAATCGTCTTAGTAATGAATAATAAGAAATAAAATTAAACTTTATAGTTTCAGTTTTTATGTTTTCCTGCTTTTTTCCTGTAGCAAAGAAATTTCCTAAGCCCTTACAAAAGTTTTCTGGAGCATTATTACTCAAACATTTTTTATTTTAAAACCTATTTAAATACTTTTCTTTCCTTAATACATGTAGTTTCATACTGTAAATTCAATTTTATGCAATCTAATATTCTTATCAAAAGAAAAATTTCTTTCATATTTTCTTACCAAGCTCATTCAGTTTATCACTAGTTTCTGCAGTTATTTCTACACTGGACAGCATAAATCGTAATATGTTCTAGAGTGATTATATTTTTTGAATTTACTTAAAGTTAAATGTAATATGTATATTCAGTAATTGTGAAGTGATATAATTTTTACTTTCGACTGGTAAACTTAATTAGAATAGGAAAATTATTTTTGACTATCACTTTTAAGGAAGTGTATAGTTGAAATTATAAATATATAACCTATTTTTAAAAATAATAAACTATATATATATATATATATATATAGAAATTAAGATGAATGCTGATTGCATAGGCTGTAATAATTATAAGCGTAGTTTATTCATGATTTAGTATCATCACTAAGTTGATTTCTTATCTGCAATATTTAATCCTTTTATTTTTTATATTTTACTTTTCAAAATACTCAAAATGTAAACATAAAAATTATTTCTTATAAAATAGTTGAAATGATTAATAAAAACTATCTTTAACTCTCTCGGGATGAAGATGTTGTTAAAAAAGTGCTAAAGAACCTTTAAACTAAGAGCTTAAATGCAATTTTATTGGCAATCCTAAAATAAATAAAAAATTAACTATATTTATATGTCATAAACTACAAATCAAGACAATTGCTGATTGCATTGATTGGAATAATTGTTGACATAATTTGCTCTATGCAGGATCTTATATCATCACTTTATCATCATTATATATTATCAAATTACGAATGCAATATTTTCTTTCCATATTTTACAATAAAGATTTTTTATCATAAAAAATTAATTATAATGCAATTCCACGAGCAAAATAAAATAGAATGCAAGTTGTCCTCGAGCGAAAAATGTATGCGAAAACACGATTTCTTTCGTGATTTCAAAGCTACACGCTATTTCTTGTTTTCTATAGAATAAAGTACTGTCAAAAACACGATATAAAATAAATGAAAATAAAAAATAACATGGAAAAAATATTAAAACGCTCTTCTTCAACACTTCCTCGTTGAAAAATCCTCCTGCATGCGTGCTTCTCTATTGCAAAGAGTTTGTAGGAAAGAAAAAAATTGAAAAGAAAAATCAGAAAAGATTTCTTCAAATGAACTTTCCATGGTGTGTGATCTGAAGACTAGTAAAAGGGCTGTTTTCCTTCTGATGACATAAAGATACGAAGTTCGAGAAAAAGGGGTCTGGGGAGAAGAAAACTTAATTATGATTCAAACTCGCCGTGTCACTCTCCTGTAATTAAAGAAAATAATACTGACTCGAACAACAATCTCTTTTCGATTATTACACTGAGAAAAAGGTACTTTAGGCGGGAAAAAATTTGGGAAGTAAAAATTTAATGAGATTTTTCTGGTAAAATCAGAGCACCTCATGTGTATGACAGAGAACCTTTTTATTAGTCTTTTTTTTATTTTTTAAAACAAAAAATTTCGTTTTGAAAAATCCCTAAGAATTTCGATAGGATGTGTGGCAAAATTAAACTTTCATATAAAATAAAGACCTTTTTCAGGATTCGGGTTATTTTCCTAGAAGTGAATTTTTTTCTCGTCATTTCATGTTTGAATTCCTCGTAAAAATAAAATCAGGTTTTAATATTACGTGTCAAATAATTTTCTTTAAAAATATTTTTTATCTACAATAATAGCTATTTTTTTAATGAAATGTTTTTTTTCTGTGTGTATATACTATTTTTAAAATTTTATTAATTTAATTCTTGAAAATTTTCAACAAGTATTTTATGTGGTATGTGTGTGTTTCAGTAATTATGATAACTATAAGTAATTAAGTAAATATAACTAAATAGTATAACTACCGTAACTATATCTAATTTGAATGTTTTCCTCAAATTCTCCCTCGGTATGAAATATATCAAGCTTTGAATTTTTAGAAAAGCATTATAAATGATTGTTGTGAATAATTTGAAAAAAATCATGGAAAAGCAACTAAAATTTAAAAGTAGAAACACTGTTCAGCAGTTACGGCCAGAAAGTCATTCAGTTACAAAATTTTCTCTTACGTTCATCACAAAACAATGCTAATATTTAAAACGTTGCTCTTGTAATCGGAAGTAAAGAATTCTTGAATGACTCAGAAAAATATTTTACTCTCGTGCTTAGGACACAAGGTTGTACCGCGATAAGGATTTGAAGATCTTAAGATCCTTAAATCAAACAAGAGTTCATTTTGTGACTAAATATGATTCAAAATTTGGAGGGCATTGTATTCCTAGATCTATTTAAATATATATCAAAGAACATTACCAATAATTCATCTAAAAACAAATCTCTATCTCATAATTTTCTGATAGTTGAGAAAAGTTTGCCTCGTACTTTACGCTATACTTTATAAAATGTTTTTAATTTTCCACTATACTTTATAAATTTATAAGCAGCATCTAGATACTTTGATTCATTTAAAAGCAAACCTATTTCCAAAGTAAATTTATATCATGTTAAACTGTTATTTATTGACTCTATTTAAAAAAATTCATCAAGAAAAAATTTCATTATTTTGGCGAATTATATTTTGGAAACAACTGATTTCAAATCAATAAGTGTCTATCACCAAATTTAATTTGTGTAAATTCAATTTTTTTACACACTTTGGGGTAAGAAATGGTTTCTGAAAACATTATTCTTGTGGTGGAATAATTTACTCTTAGTAAAAATGTAAAAGTTTATGTCTTTATTAGCCTTACCTAAGAGATATAAATTTGGACCAGTATTTTTCTCCTAAATTAATGAAACTTTTACTTGTTATACAACAAGTTATTTGGTTGTATAGTTTAAATATCAATTTAAATACAAATTACAATGAATAAAGCAAGTTATATATTTATATATATATATATATATATATATATATATATATATATATATATATATATATCTACAGAAAATATATATATATATATATATATATATATATATATATATATATATATATATATATATATATATATATATATATATATATATATATATATATATATATATATATATATATATGTACAGAAAATATATATATATATATATATAAATTGTAATTATTTGTTTAGTTGAGAATTTTTATTCTAATTGTTTTACTAGCTTTTTTTTTTTTTTTTTTCTTAAAATGACATTTAACATTTTAAGCCATCAATTCGAAAAATCACTTTTACACTCAACCAACATTATTGATTATTTCTATAATAAATGACGGTATATATACCCATGTTATGTTTTATAAGGCATAAGGATCTGAAGTATCATATGGTAATACAAATGAAAGTAAAAAATTAGTAAATAATTGGCAACATTAATATTATCATTCACATTCAATAAGCTTATATTTTCTATTTATCATCTTATATATGGTTAAATAAACATAATATTTCTAATTATATATTTTCTTTAATAAATATATAATTTAAATCATACTAAAAAACTGTTAAGTAGATTATTTTTCAATGCTAGTTTATTAAGCTTAAAGTGTTGATTAAAGTCGTCTTAACTTATCAAATGCTGGGAAAAACATGAACGGATATAATACATTAAAATTTGATTATGATTTACATGTGTGTGGGGGGTGTGGGGGTGTGCATGTGCGTGTGTGTGTATAGATATAGATATTGGTATATAGATAAAAATATAGATATATTTATGAAATGAAAAATTCTAAACAATATTATTCTATGAAATGTTTTCACATATATGTATTCAATTTTTTATGAATAAGTGCATTTTTTTTGCATTTGAATATTATTTTGTGAATTGAAAAACAATAATTTTTTCTGTATATAAATATTTAATCCTTTCGCATGCCTGTATATGTTCAGTTAATTTCTACATTTATTCACTTATCATAAATAAGGAAAACAAATAGTCTAGCAAAATCAACTACATTTACTAAAAAAGGTGAGCAAATGCATAATAAATAGGTAGAAACTTGCAAAATCCGTTCTTCTTTTTTATGAATATTAATCTGAAAATCATTGCCATGTCGTAATAGTTTTACATCATCCAAGAGTTGATAGCTTCCCTCATTTAACAAAAGATAATAAGCAATTTTTCATCCTTCCAGCAATTTCACAATTATCTAATGTAGTCTTTTGCAATAAAGAGCATTAATTGTATTATTATTTTTCAGCTCTTCATCTTACGCAAGCTGATGCAAGGTGACGAACGCAATCCGAAGGCACCTCTGGGCAATAATTTCAGACCTCCGCTACCTTTAAACCGACGAGCCCTCAGGAGCAACATAAATTTCGTTCGTGAAGACGTAAGTCATCATCGATTAATCGATATAAATATATATATATATATCGTCACCTCTGTTTATGAGCGATACGATGTTCCCCTTGCTTATATATTTTATCTATTCCACTTTTCAAATATATATATATATATATATATCTTTTACATGTCTTCGAACATTTCTCCCCTTTTCTTCTAACACATTTCTTCTTATCCAAGCATTTTCTATATATAAATTAGATTTAATCCAGGTAACAGGTCTTAAGAATTTTCAGTGAAAAAACGAAAAGCCGTAATTTTTCGTTTTCAAACAATAAGTCCTAGGATTTAAGAACGCAATACACCAGTAAACCGATTATCCTTTTCGAATGGGTGCGAAGTGAAGGCAATTGATCTCGAATGACAGCAAATTGTTCAAGACCCCGCTTGGCTGGGATTGTGTTTATTTTCTGAGAACTTTCCCTTTCTAAGAAGTTTAGAAAAGACTGAAATAGTTTATGTCGAGCAGTTGATAGATTATATATACATGAAAAAATGCGTTGTTAAAGCACTGGTTGCAATTGTTGTTAGAAAATTTTGAAATCCTCTTTTAAAAAAAGTATTTTTTTCTGGGAAAATAAAAAAAATTAACTAGGAAAAATTTATTTGAGGAATTTTCACACAGTCATTTTCTTTTTATATTGATGTCATTCAAAGAATCCAAACAAATAAATTAAATCAGTGCAATGAATTTCTTTTAAAAAAATTAATTTCTTAAAAACAATATAATTAATTCTTCTACTTATAAGTTTATAAATAAAATATCATGTAAAATATTTTCAAAAATTGTCCAAAACTTTTCTTAATTTTATTATAATTACAAAATGTTGTTAACTGTAACCTCATACATTTTAGGAGAATAACTAGTGAAGAAATCATTATTGCGTGAATAGATATAAGAAAGACGTTTAGTTAAGGATATTTTATATAAAATGTAATTTATTTTTATATACATAAATATATATATATATATATATATATATATATATATATATATATATATATATATATATATATATATATATATATATATATATATATATATATATATATATATATATATATATGTATACCTTCAAAATTATTTTTCTTAGTTCAGGTAAACCAATTACTTCAATAATTGTCTATAAATTATGCAACATTAAACATTAAAATTATACTTAACAATAAAATTGTATTATTATGATTGTAGGGTATAATCCTTTTATTTTTCTTGTGATGTCTATTCCAGAGAGTTATTATTTACCACTCAAAATATCATTCTGTGTTTTGTGACATTTCGTGATTTCATCAATATATTTCCTTAATATATATCTATAAATTTTGAGCCATCATATTCTTTAATTTTTTTTTAACTCTGATAATAACTAAACAATTGCTAATAATTTGAGAGACTGACAAAATTAGAGACATACAGACTTTTTTATTCACTTGTGTTGTTACTGATAGTAAAGTAAACAAAAGGCAAAAAATAAAGATTTAATTGAATCATATACTCTGTGTGTGTGCTTCTATAATAAATAAATATATATTTACTATAGAAGTAGGAATATTAAGAATATTTATTTACTGATTAACATTATTTTAAATAAATACATGCTTAACATGATAAATACATGATTTAACAATTCAAAGAGTTGTAAGTTTAAATATGATATTATAAAAAAGTAGTTTTAAAGGTATGAGAGAAAATAAATTATTTTAAAGCAACACACACACACATTGAAATGCTGTTTCATTTTTCCTTTAAAATAATCATTTTAACACATAATTGAATTTTCATCCTTAAAAATTCTAAAATAAAATTTCATAATTATATTATTCAGCATCAGTTTTTAATAAGCTTTCGTTAATTTATATCTGTTAAAATAAATTCCTTTAATTCAATTTCTAGAAGAATATTTGCACATTAGGAGTCATTTTTCATACGTCATTATCTAAATAACTGTTGTTTATCTCCCTGAAACAAACGGCGGGAAGAGCACCAATAAATTGATTGGCAGTTAATGCTAATTGCTCTACACTAAACGCGCTAAACTAGAAATGCCTTTATTTGGGAAAAGTAGATAAAATTAAAAAACTGGCCTCCCTGCGGTGCTTCCAAAAGTTTTGGTAATGAACAGAGCTCTGATTTTAATTACAAGGTGTCTTGAAAAACAATCTCTTTATTTCGGAAGTTATTAATTTTGTCAAGTAATCAGACGGGCTAAGTGGATGTTTTTATCTAGGGAACAATTTTCAATCAATTATGAGCAAAACAGCGTTTAAAGAGAGGGAACAATTTTTAGGAAAACCATCTAAATGGACGCCGATCAAGGCCATCAATTTATTATATTTACGGAATGAAGTAAAAATGTATTGAAGTTTACGCTTTGTTTCTGGCAGAATTGATTTACTTATAAATTTATAAATCTAGGCGATTAAATTAGAAATTGTTTGCAGAAGGAAATGTAAATTATAACCGTGCTGAAATATCATCTCCAACTACCACTTTTAGGATAACGTTATAGAAAATATTTTGTTACATAAATTTACAAAGAGCTGAACTAATTAGTTTAGAAATAACTGTGCTTCGTTGTAACAATGTACTGAGATTTTTTTAACAAAATAATGATAGCAAAGAACGAAAATTACAAAACATTTACCATAAGAACACTTTAACATCCGTTTTTGTAACGTACTTGAATAATTATTTGTATAATGTATTAAATTAAATGAAAAAATAGACTATTTTCATAATGTACTATTATGAAAATAGTTCATAATAGTAATAAATGTAAAATTATAAACTATTATCATAGTTCTATTACCATATTCTCTATTTAAAGTCTTAAAATATATACAAAGTATAAAAAACACGCGTACTTGAAGTAAGAAATGAAATAACTAAAAACATTTCTTGTAAACGTAAGCAATTAAAATTTAATTTTCTTCAGAAAATAGTAAATTTCTTAAAATATTGCCACAATTTCTATACAGCTTTAAAAGCAGAAATTTTCAGAAGGCGAAAAACATTTCTATCAAGGATCAAAATGTATTAAAATTAATATGTATTGCATTAAATGTTGTGTATAAATATCTTGTATGTATATTATTAGCTTTTGTTTAAGCATACAACACATAAAATTTTAAGTACTACTTTTTGAAGAATAAAAATTTTGAAAACATTTATTTAAAACATCTACTTAAAAAAATTATCGCATTTAAAAGTGCTCACGCAAAACAAAATTGCTAAAAATACTAGATAATTCTAAAGAAAATATCAAGTGTATATATATATATATATATATATATATATATACATACATACATAATGCAAATTCTTTCTTGGATGTTCACTATGAATTTATGCAAAGAAATTTCTTTTTATTGAAAATTTCTATTTTAAAAAAAATTTAATTTAGTTTTTTTTGAGGAATAAATTAGGAGTAAGCGTTCCCAAATATTTTAACAAATAGATTTCTTTTCTTTCAAATTTATCCTAATAATCTAAAAATATAATTGCAATATCTATTTGAAAAATATCCTGAAAAAGTATAGGTTTACAGAACACTAATCCATTCATATACTCAGGTAAAATATTCTCACAAATAACTAACTCATATTTTTAATGTATAAAGAAATTATCATTCGTGTATTCCTTTCATATTAGTATTAAATAGTTTAGAATCAATAAAATATAACTATGTTTTGAAATTATAGTTTATAAAATGTGAAAATTTGAATTACCAACAAATTTAGAATTTCAAAGGGTTAAAATTTAAAAACTTCTATTAAAAGCAAAATTAAATGCTTTTAATTAATTGAATTTTTAAATAAATAAAATAATAATTAATTTAAAAGTTTAAAAAATTGTTCTATATTTCCTATGTGTAAATATAGGAAATATAGAAATAATATAGAAATAAAAAAATATAGAATATATAATGTAGAAATAAAACAATATAGAAATAAGATATTTCCTATGTATTTTAGAGTTTTCAATGGATTTAATTGTCATTAAAAAAAGAGATATTTTTAAAAAAACGTACCTAAAAATATTTAACAAAGAAAAATAATAGGAAATATGGCAATATTTCGTGTAAAAAATTTTCTTTGTTCTGAAGAAATAAACGTATTTTAATGATTTGATTTCATAAATATGATTCTGAATGTAATTTTATTCAATAGACCAAATTCTAGTGTTTGACAGCCTAATATATTGGATAAATTTGTTGTATATATTTAAATCAAAAAATTTAAAAAGATTCAAATTTTTTCATTAGAATATATTTTTTTATTTTTCTAAGAATCCTTCAAATTATTTATAAAAATTATTCTATCAATTTTTATATTATAAAATACAACTAAAGTCATTTTTAGGGAAAGGATTGCCCCAACATGCACAGAAATATGCGGTACCAAGGTGAGTAATGGTTTCTAACTTAATTTTGGATTTTTAATGTTCAGTTCATTTTTGTGTATAAAACAGATTTGACGACATAGAACACACACACATTTAAATTAGCATTCCACATCTATATTTAAGAGATAATTTAGGTACTGTCTAATCTGAAAATCTTTTAAAAAAATTTAATTTCAGTCTGAAGTTTTAATTTTACAGTATATTATTTAATTAGTTTTAATTTCATTTAATTTTTTACATCTATACTTACGTGGATAAATATTTTTAAAGGAATGTTAATATTTTGCATATTTTAAATACTGTTTTCTAAACACATTTCATGCCAAATATTTTGTTGAAATAAATACTTATTAGTTATTAGAAATAAATGCATTTAATTGGGCATACAATTTCACTGAAAATGACATGAATCTTCTTTAAATATTAAATTAAGTTAATATATATTAATATTTAATGTCATTTCTCTAATGTTGATATCAAGGGAATTTTCCTACTGTGAGAACAAGTTACTTATTATTAAGTTTATGATCTTGAAAACAAAATAATATTTCATAAGTGCATGCTAACATATAAATGCTCTAAACTCAAGTAATTAAGAACTGTAATAAACCTTTCTAATACGTAATAAAATTTGTTATACTTAAATAACAATGCACTACCTAAAATATCAAATTTATTCTTCTTATATATATGATTTTTACATTAAAAATTTTAAAACTTCGCAGTTTATATTATTCTTAAAAGAAATGTAATCCATGCCTTATTTACATGTAAATAAACTTATGCAAGTAAACAGATGCAACACTATGAAAGAATGGGAAAATGTTATTGGAAATTGCAGTAAATGTGTATTATATTATACAAGCAATTAAATTTTTAGAGTTTCCATGTGTGCATGGGTTGAACAATGCCCATTGAAATATAGTTGAAATCTTATAGAGGATTATATAGGGGAGTTGAAAATTGTCCATATGGTTATCTTCTAGTGGTAAAGGTAAGTCAAATGTAACAATTCCTCTTCAATGAAAAACAGAGCATATTTCAATAATTTGTGTTGCTAGAATTACAGATTTCGTTAAAAAGGATTTTCTATCGTGCAATAGCATTTAATGTTCACCACGGTCCAGTGGAAATCTGAAGCTGGAACCTGAGTAGACAGTCACCTGATCCATATGGTATTGAGAGGCTGTAGAGTTTTATCAGTATATTAGGTAGCAGTATATTAGGAATGTATCACACTCTGCCTTATATAAATCTGTCTACTCCTGTTGCACCGTAATCAGTGTAAGAAAATTCTTTTATCTGACGCAAATGAATGATATATGTGGCTGCGATGAACTTTTGAACACAAAGATTGGCGTGTCGTAAAGATTGGTAATAAGAGATTTTTCTTGACACATTCGCTTCAATTTGTTTAATACTTTTAATTCATTTTAGACACTAATGAAGTGAACACAATCATTTGATGTGCAACGTTGTTCGTCATAGTGCACGAACATCCAAAATCTACAGTAAGATTGCACATTAGTGATGATATCAGCCTATACGAGTTATGATACGCTTCAAGTACAACAATGAAGTTCTGGAGCCTGAAATCATTTCTTTAATTCAAGATATTACTCGAATTGTCTTTCAACAAGATAATGCTAATTCACATTGGAAAAAATGTTCGGGACATTTTTTTCAACAGAAAATATACAGCTTCTTTCTTCATTTGTTTATTCGTTGTTTATTTAACATTTATGAGATTTTATTGGCTAATATCCTCATCCCACAGCCTCAACACATGAAATTTGGACAGGTATACAAACAATGTGAAAACGCTGCTCCTCAAGCAGATATTCAAAATCGTGTCTACATTACATGTCATAGCTTCAGAATGTTATTGGCAAGTTCAAACGAATATATATATATATATATATATATATATATATATATATATATATATATATATATATATATGTATACATAATTTGGTCAATTATTTCTTATGTAAGTAAAACCTAAATGATGGAGAGAGATTAAATGAATTTACTTTTCCGTAGGATCCTCTGTGTTTTGCAGTGAATATTTTTTGAATATTTTCATATCAGATACGACAAAATTTACTTTATTTGAAATAACTTTTATTAAAGATTATTAAAATTATCTCAAATATCTTTGAAAAATATGTGGTTCAAATTATTTTCAAACATAAGATATGTATTTTTAGCCGTAAATGTAAAAAATAAAAAAATAATAATGCATTATTTACCTTATTTTTAAATCATAATCTTAACACAAAAATTACAAACAGCCTTATTTAATCTTTAATTTAGAGTCAGAGTTCAAGTCTTTTTATGTAATAACTTCTGAAATATTTTAAATCAATGCATTCTTTTTATTAAAGCAGCTTATTACAGTCATTTCTATTCCAGCCAACACATGGACTCTCCCTTCACCATGATTGCTATTTGGATTGCCATCAAATTGTGTGTTTCTTTATAAATCCCAAGATTATCATACGGTGCTCTCAAGATGAAATTCACAAAATCTGAGCTACAAGAAACTCCTATATTGGGTGAATTGTTGTTATTTCATCAAAAAAAGAGTTGTCGTAAACTATTTTTTCCTTAACCTTAATTATAAAACGCATAAAAATATCACCACCCAGAGCTAGATGTTCAAAGGAAAATTAATTAATAAAATGTTTTGTATAATACATTGTAAGTAATCGTACAATTCAACATTTATTACCATGAGGTAAAAGAATTTTGATGTTTTTCTATAGCTCATATGTGGACTGCTTGAAAGATTTATTTAAACCTAAGCATCAATTTTGCTTTCATTATTGTAAAAATATTGTTAAGTATTAAAGAAACGTGTATGATTTTAGGCTTCCATAGTTTGTGTAAAATGTTTCGAACACTTGCTGTCAATTGATCACTGAGTCTTGTTCATAATTCATGTTAGAAAACTTTTGTAAAATTATTATGTAGCAATTTATATGTAGGACTATAAATTATATGGGATTAGAATAAGAAAGTATTCTAAGGTCAGAATTGTTTTATTGAATTATATTTTATCTCACTCTTTGTGTTTGCTCAACATAAATAATGCTTTACATACGCTCTATGTATTGAATAAGTATATAAGCTTGGAATACAGCACAAGATTACTCTATCAGAGCTTCCCAAGTTTTTCAAATTTATACTGTTTCCGAGTACAAAAACTGAATTTAAAAGTATTTAAAATAAAAATGTTCCTTTGGCTAACATTTCAAAAGTGCACTCTAAGTGGCATTCTTACACTGAAATGTATTCAAAAGGAAGCTTTTTAATATTGAGAGCTTGAATTCAGTATGATTCATTAAAAGGTTGCCCTGTATAAAAGAGAAGTAATTTATGATTATCATTCAGTGGTATTAATTATCCCCTAATAGTGTTAGATATTTGTAATTGTCTACAAGAGGCGGAAACAGTATCATATGATTGTTATTTATTAAATTCTCTGAATTATTATTAATCAAGAATCTATATATTTATATGATATCATGTAGTAAGAATGAAATTAATGGTAATATTAGAAATTTAATTTCCTGAATTCTACTTTAATTCCAAGAAAATGGATCTTTATCAAAGTATTCAATAAAGATTTCTTTTTTTTTACATTTTCATTAAATTACTCATTCAAAAGAAAGCAAAATTATATTTTATATTAATTACAAGCAGTTAAAATATTAATCTTTGTTGTTGTTACTTATAACGCTTAGACAAGCTAAACTTGCTTTGTCGTTGATTATGTGAATTTTAAATCAGTAAGGCTTGTCACTCGTTTAACCAGAGCACCACGAAGGTGAAAGTACGATTTTGATCTGAGACTCCTCCGATAGATGGCAGATAATTTTTAAATAGTATATATACTACATTAAATATCTTGGTACATACTTTATAAATAATGTAGAATTTTTAATTGGCAAATGCTCATTTTATTTATTGTGCTAATAAATTTCTATTTTGCTAACTAAAATTTTATATCCTATATGCTGTAATTATATATATTGTGAATTGCAAGGACCTAATTTCCTTTAGCTCACTATAATTTCCTTTAATTTTATGTCAGACGCTATTTCCTTTGCCTTATTTTGTAAATAAAGTCTTATTTCAATATAAATTTGGAAATAATATAAAATTTTTAAATAAATCTCAGAACGAAAAAAATGATACTGTTTAATTTTATGACACAATTATCTTGTTCGTAAATCATAAATGCAAATATAGTTAAAATATAGTAAACATTATCAGAAAGATATCACACATATAAACAGCCTCATTTTTAAATTGTATTAAGTTTTTCAATGCAATATATATATATATAAATATATAAATATATATATATATATATATATATATATATATATATATATATATATATATATATATATATATATATATATATATATATATATATATATATATATATATATATATATATATATATATATATATATATATGTATGTATGTATGTATGTATGTATATATTTCAACTATTTATTAACATAAAAATCAATTAAAATATATCTGAGACTGAAGAATTTGCTTAAATATTAAACAATTTTATTCAACTTTAAAATTAAAGTTTACTTGCAGAACTGTGAAAAAATTCAATACTATTCATGAACAAACCCGCATTAATTTCTCATTCACGTTTACTATATCAAACAGTTTAAAACACATTAAAAAAATATAATTTTAAAACAATTTTAATACAATTAAAAATAAAATCAAATAACAGAGGATACAAATTTTAAAACACTTTTTAGAATTTTTATATTATTATCTCTATCTATCTGACATAATTTTTTCATTAAATTTTAAGTTGTAAAATTTTCATCTCTCTATGAAGTATTTAAGTTAAAGGCATTTAAACAATTTGTGAAATAAATTTACAACAGAATTATAAGTAACTGGCAATTATTGCTTTTATTTACTTTTGTTTGCTAAGATAATTTATATTAATACCACAATTGAATTTTAAATACACTAATTTATATTATGCAACATATTATATAAACTGAAATTTTAACATACAAACGAGGCTTTGTGTTTAATGTTTCAAATACCTTATTCACTCAAACAGGAATGAGTGTAATATTAATAACACTCTATACTAAATAAGTTTTCAAATAGGTAAAACATATCAATATTTCTTCAGTTAATTCTTCGGAAACATATTTATTTCTACATTTGTAAATAAATTTTTCCACAAATGGTTAAAGTAGATCAACGTCTGCTCACTTTTAGTAAAAACAGAGTGTAGATATTAAGCTTCTTTGTGATAAAAGAATAATTATGCAAAAATGCAATTACTTGATCAAGTATTATAATTATACTCTTTTATAATTTGTGGATGTATGTCATTGGATATCTAGTATGTGTTCCTTAAAATTTCTGCTGTATCTAATAAATATCTTATATCATATCTTCATATAAAATATTTTCTGTCACATATCTGCAACATTTGAATGTTTAAAATATGTTAAGCAATCAAGCATTCAATTTATAACATTTCAACTTAAATGTTTTCAAATGTTTCCAAATTTATGAACAATGTTTCCAATTTTATGAACTTAACTTTTATAAAACTTGAAGACGATTTTTGTATTAAAGCATGTGTTATGTATAAGATAACGATTCACAAATAATGTAATACAAAGTGTGCACTCTTCCTATATTGATGTTCTCTTGATTATAAGAAAAACTAACGTTCGCTGTTGAGATTTAATCAGGGATTTTAGCTTTACATTGTGATTTATGACCTTTCTTTAGGATTTATCAAAAATCTTAAAAGGTATTCAAAATAAATGTTATAAAAACAAATTGCATTTTAAAAATATAAAACACAATGCATGTGCTTTTTATTCGCATTGATTGTTTTAATGTCATTGCCTAACTTGCCTAGCATTGCCTAACTTGAATTCATAATATGCACTTTAAATGTAAGAATTTATTTGTCAAGAGTTAAACCTTTGAATGTAAAAAAATAATTTTAATGAGAAATATATTTTGTTTAACATTGAATATAAATATTAGATTTAATTATATTTTAAAATTAAGATATATTTTGAAGAACGATGTGTAATATTTCCCTTAATTATTGCAGTTCATATACCATATAATAGTTTCTAATTTCCTCTTAATTATCATTAATAATCTTTATGCTGCTATTAACTAATTTCCAGAAAGCTTAAAACTTGGCAAAATAAGTAAACATTATTTTTTCCGAAATGAAGTTCTAAAGTTTCTTGTAGACTATTATTTTTAAAAGTTGCATGCATTTTCCTTTGCACTGAAATCATATCAGGTTATATCACAAATATCATTAAATACAGTATAAGTGTATAGATTTACTTAATCTGTAAAAGAAAAGGTTTTATACTCATGATTGTAACACACCGTGTTAAGACTTATTTGTTCTCTCTGTATAAATATGTATATGTGAGCATGTGTGTGTTATTGATTTAAACCATTGATGTTGCAAACAAAAAGTGTCAAAACTTATCTAATTGTGTACAGCTCTGATATGGATCTCTTGGATATGTACTCATCGTGAAATAAAGGTACTTTCCTAATTTCCTTTTGTATTCATTCGAAAACTAATTCAGAATATTTTTCAAGTCTTTAAAAATACATTTCACATTTAAAATCTGTATAAAAAATAAGCATATCATATTTGTAAAAAAAATCCCAAAATTAAAAGACTATTTTATGACTACTTTTTAAAAGTACATAGAAATCATTATGTTTTAATAATTTACAAAAGTATGAATATATTGAAAATATAAACCCAAATTTAGTTTACTTAAGCAAGATTCAACTGCTCCTTTTAATTAAATTTAACAAATAAACACACTAACTCATCTACTTAAAAAAACATAGTACTAGAATCGCTCTAGTTTTTGATAAAAAATTATAATTCATTTATAGATAACTCTATAAGATATAATTGAAATGCACTGCATAAGAACATATGTGGATTGTTTTTATTGATTATAAAAAATTTCCCATAAAATATAATTGTATGTCATAAATCTTATTTTCAGTTAAGAAATTTGTCTTAAAAAATCTAAGTAATAAAATGTTCTGAGCAAACAATTAAATATTAGAAACAATTGACTAGAGAACAATAAGCTCTGCTTTAGTAGTTGACTAATCTTACTGAATCATCATCTATATCTTGTTAACTCTTACTATAATGATAATATAATAAGAGGTCTTCGAGAATATCGTATTTACTATTCAATGAAGATTAAGCAACTGAATACTGACATTAATAATTCAAAGTCTTTGTTTCAAGATTAAATCAAAAGTATTCATAGTCTAAGTAATTATAAAAAGAGAATTTTAAGTATAACCAGGAAATTATTCTATGAAAAATATAGCGTTCTATAGATTAATCATAAAATAGCTTTCCTTTTCCAAGTAATATGGCTCTATATTAAAAATGCAATCGTATATGCGTCATACATTACTAATGGATTCTTTTCTTGAGAATAATCTTTACGTTAGCACATTCCATAAGTATATATTTCTTATTTTAACAATAATTTTTCCAAATAATTGAGAAAGAAACTCTTACGAGTGAATAAATATAAAAACATTGCTGTGTGTATTTTACAATAAATAAATTAATTCATGAATTACGAACTTATCTGATGAATGAAAAATAATGAATTGTTTCCTCTTCTTTGAAGTAATCTATTAAAGTAAATATATGGTGACAAAAAACAAAACTTTTAACCTGATAAATAAAATTTATACACCTTTTTTCTCTTGTAGTTAATAAATATCAACAAAGTACACTTTTATGCTCATAACATTTCTCAATCTAGAGAAAAAGGTGAAGCGATGAAGAATTCCAATATCGAGAGTTGAGGACATAGTGGCAATATTAGAACCATAAACTATAATCGAAAAACAGTGCAATCACTTAAATAGCTTCGAGGAAAAATGATTTCTTTAGTAGTAGGAAACAATAGAAAGAAAAATATCGAAATGTAATCATTAATGAAAAGAAATCTAAAGTACCCTAAAATGCATTGCACTTTTCTTCATAGAAATAAAATTTTTATTTTTCTAAATGCCAATGACATTAAACCTATGTGTGTTTCATTTTATATGTTAGTAGTTGAAATATAGCATTGTGGTAAATTGAAAAATCTATGCTTTTTAAGCAATATATAAGCAGACTACAGATGAAATCTCTCTGGGTAAAATATTTAAGCTAATTATTTATTTAGCTGCTTCCTTTGAGAAATTATAATCTTCATGCTTGTAACAAGAATTATATCATCAAAATTCAATTTTGTTTTTCTTTGCATATAAATAGTACAGAATATATTTTTTGCTTCCTTTAACTGAGAATATTGTTTTTGAACGAAATGTTCACGGTAAATTAATTTTACTTACTTTAAAACTTCAATCAAATAAAGTAGACAATTATAATCTTCAATTTAAAAAAAATTCAAAACAGAATTTGGTTTATGTAAGAAATAATATTACACAAAGAGACATACATTTATGTATACAATATATATAGTTTAAAATTATAAATAAATTTTTCGTATTGAATTTTATTTATACTTTAAGTAAAACCTAATAAGTTTAAGTTAAAACAATAATATTTAGATTTTAAAACTAAAAAATTTATTTCATTTTCTTAATTAATTAATTATTAATGTGCTAAAATAAAAATTTTCTTTATTTTTTTGTGAACACTGTACATTTAAATTGAATTCACTAATTAAACTGCGACAAATAAAAAATTTAGCGAATGAAAGTTAATAATAATTTTATATATTAAAAACTCCATTCCATATATTAAAAACTAAAAAAACATTTGCTTTTTGCTAAAAATATTTCAAAATACTCTATAAAAGTAATATACATTATAAAATATCAAATTATCGCATTGTGTATATTATTGTAAAGTATTGTATGTAATGCAATGTATTGCTTTTGTAAAAACTATGTTTATTCTACTTTTTTTATATTTTTGTGTATCAAAATATTATAATCGCTGTTTAATTTGACAGTATATACATCTGACGTTGTAATCAAATTGCAATGTATAAAAACACTGCAAGTTATTCAAAGTGAATTGTATAATTTATTTTATCATGTATTATACTCATTTTAACAATAAAATGTTTGGCAACTTTTTTTTTTATTTGGACCGTTTTTGTAATTATGAAAATATTTTATATAGAATATTACCCTTAATGTAATTTAAAACAAATTCGTAAAAAAAACCAAAATTTTCTAATCATATTTAACAACTAAAGCTTCAAAATCATTTTATGCATTACTAATTATCACTACCTTATTTCCTTAAAATTTCTCCCAATAAACATTTTTGAGTTTAATTATTAAATTACCTTAGAGATATTTTGCAATATAAGTTTTTTTTGATAGTGTGCTTAAAAACTGGGATGAAATTGCAAGTATACAATAAATAGGATAGTATTCTCATAGATTTAAGAGCATAAATGTTTTTTTCTGATTAAAAATTTTTATTTAATAATAAATTTTATTTCTTAAAATAAAACCATTTTTAAATATCTTAATATTAGAATTACAATTCATACAAGAAACTAGAATATAACAATTTATCCCAATAGCAACTTGCATAGCTTGCTGCAAATTAAATACAATATTGTTTCTGTAAATTAATAGCATAATTTGCTACAGATAAAATTACAAATGTGATAGACTAAATTGAAATTATTTGATACTAATATTAGGCACAAGCATCATTTTTCTCTATCTCTCTCTTTTCCTAATACCATACATTATGTAGAAATAAATACTGATAAAATGATACTTTCATCCTTTAAACATATTTGTTGATTCCTCAAAATAATCTGAAAAGACATTAACATCTCAATGGATATATTTATAAGTTTTTATCTCAGCTAAATCTTGGATTCTGAACTGCTAATTAGAACTTGTTTGTTCCGTTCTTCATATGTTAGAATATTTCCCCTAAAGAATGCATTTTATTTTCCTATTCTAATATATTAATATATTCTAAATATTCTTGCATCATTAAGTTCTATAAAATTTTATTAAGAAATTTTGAATAATAATATGAGGTTTAAATTAAAGAATTCATCAAAGGTATTTTTAATTACAAATTTAAATTCACCATTTAACATGGCAAAGATTAATCATAATTGGCTCTCTTCCTGCATTTGAATTCTTGGAAAAAGAATTTTTCAATTACCTTTTAAAGTCACGTATGATTTCAATTCATGAAAATTTATCATCAGTATTTACTTAAGATCTGCTACTGTAATACTTAAATCAAAATTACAATTGTAAATAATTTGATATTGAGCTAAATAATTACTTTTTCATAATTCAGAAATAAAGTTAATATATAGACAATATTTTATAACTTTTTAAACATAATCATTCTTAACATTTGAAGAAAAACAATTATCGTACCGTAACATAATCGCATCATACAAACTAATACAAATGATTTGAATAAATGAAAGATAGAGGTATGGTAAGTGCCATAATAATCTTTAAAATGGAGTCTATTGCAGTCCTTTACAGAAAGACTTTTGAGCATTCTCCTTCACAATTTTCTCAAACAAAACGTCCTGTCTTTGTTAAAGCATTTTTCAAAAGATTGTCATAAAAGAGAGAGCTAATTTCAGAGTACAAGTCTCCCGGGCCATAAATTGATTAAAAGGGAAGGAAGAAGGTTTGTACACACGCTGGAACTCCAAAATATTGGTTTTCTACTCTCTAGAGTTTAGTTTAATTATTGGCAACTTGAACTGCCTACATCGAATATTAAGAACTTCCTTGAAATTCGAAGACCAATTACATATTGCATATGAGTGTTTATCTGGAACCAGTGAAAACGAGATATAATAATAATAAATATAAGATTTGTGATGAATAGATAAAATATAAATAGATTAATTGTATATAAATAAATATGTAAGTGTAGGAATAAATATATATAGATAAATAGATATATCGATAGATAGACAGATAGATTTATAGATGTAACAATAAATAAGTTGTCATTGGCTTATTCTCTTTAAAGATATGACATATGTAGATCAACTCAAATAAATTGTCATTTTGTAATAATAAATACATATACTTTATGTACGTATTTAAATTTAAAATATTAAACACGTAAATCTAATTTAACTCTTTTTTTCTGGACTAAATGTATTGAAATTTATTTAAATATATTAATTCTGATTTACATAACACTCCTTTTCAGTGCTTTTAGACTTCAAAATTGATATAACAACAATTAACAAACATTATAAACACAAAAGGCCTATTAATATTAAATATATACATTTATTAAATAGTTCACTGTAATGAAATCTGCTATTTTTACAGTTCTTAAACAGCATTTGATGTGTAAATTAAAAACCGAAATTTTGTACAATAAACAATTGTGGTTTCATACAAGAATGTTCAGTAGCTTTAAACAGAAAAACATTTTAATAAAAAACACTGCGCGTTTTAAGAGGAAACACTTTTAATTGGGGGAAATGTTCTCTGCAAAGCAGATTAACTTCATAAAAAATTAAATTCTATTAAGTAATTATCTAATAAATTCTGCTATATCATTTTAGTTAACTCTAAAGTTAAAATTACTACAAAAATTAACAGCCACAATATCAGTGTTATATTTATAATTTATTACAAAACAATTTTAACCTCAATGAATTCCATAGTTACATTAAAATTATAACATATTTTGACTGCGAACATAAAAGATAACTTGAGCTCTAAATTGAACTTAATGGAATTTATTAAATAGCAACAACAGGAAAACTATTTTTAAGATTTAAGAATTATATTGAATTTCATTCCGTTTATTAAAGAGAGAAATGAGGTAATTAAAATATATTTTTCGAAACATATTCAATATTTAACTTTAAATAAAAAAATTCTTAATAATAATCAATTATACGTGGTAAAAAATTAAAAATTTGGGAACTGGTAAAAAAAACATTAATATTAATGTAAAATATATATTTGAATAAACTGATGCTATTTGAAAACTACAATTGAGTGAAGCAATAAAATGTTTTCTAAAATTTCAATACGTATATTTTATATAAAAAAAGATACATGATAAAAGTTTAATTATATTAATCAAAATTAAAGATTAAAAAACAATTTTGCTTACGTTACTTACATTCATTTTAAAATATACATATATCTTGTTTGTCTGATGTGTATATAAGAATTTAATATTAGAATTTTTAGTTCACAGATAAAATAATACTTTTTGAATTAGTAGTTCATTTTAGAAAATTCTAATTCATATTATTAATTAAAGTTAAAATAAAACTTTATATTACCAGTAATGGTGATATAAAGTTTTATTTTCGACCTTTTACATATATAAATATTTAGATATTCACCTTAAAATATGTAACAAAAAATTACATCACAATTCAGTTAATAGAAGCGTATAAATAAATTTTTAAATAATTTAACAAATTTTGAAAAATTCTCGCTTATTTCAAATACATAATTTCTAATATAATGTAAATCATTCTGACTTAAAGTTTTATTTTTATTCAACAAGCAAAAATATTTTATGCAAGACAGTTGAATAAGAGATGTGCATCTTCACCCTTCAAAACATATACAGTAATTTTAAAGTAAATTACGGAAAATTTAATTAAAATTATCATAAACATATAATATTTACTTGTTTTTATCCCGAATTTTAATTACAAACTGAAGAAATTTCAATTTCCATTACTGGTGATATGAGGTTAAAAAATTAAAAATATTTCTCTAAATATTAATAAAATAAAAACTAAACTTTGTCTATTTTAAAATAAATCATATTAAAAATAAAAAAATTAATTTTATTATATCAACCCATATACTATTATTGATTTATTCTTAATACATAAATGTTTTCAATTAAATGAGATAGTTTTATTTTTTTAAAAAAACGAGTAATTATACACTTATAATACAATAGCAGTTACAAATTTTACTCTTATATTCATATTTTAACAATAAGCATACTTCAAATATCTCCTTTAATTTCCAGCTAACATTCTAAAATATCATATACTGATTAGTGTCAAAATAAGACGGTATAATTTTGTCGTTAGTGAAATGAAAAAATCAAATATTTTAATGTGAAATATTACACACATTTATTAAAACAAATTTTATTAGCGTGTGTGTGGGAGGGAGGAGTTTATACTCATAAATTTATATTGATACACGTAAATTTAAACTGATGGCATCAAGGGTGACGGCTGTATTTCTGGGAGCGGTGTGAATATTGAGTCATCTGATATAATTGACATACGAGTTAGAAATGCTAATTATTGTTCGGTTTTTAGATCGAAACTTATAGCTAACTATGAGAGATTGAATTATATAGACGAGACTTCTGAACTTATTTTAAAGATATCTGGATACTGACGGACAGACACGCCTCTATACAGTACCTGTCTCATAGGACGACTATTGGGAATAAGACAAGTTTGAATATCTACTAAACACTCTATACATATTCAGTGGGTTCCTTTTCATGTTGTATTGAGGGTTAATGAAATTGCAGATAGCTTGTCTACCTCTGCTGACAGCTTGCAGGGCGCTATTCCAACATTTTCGGAAATCTCCACTTTTAAAAAGAAGGAATTAAACGCAATTTGGAGATATCCGTTTGCCCACACTTAGTACTTTGGGAAAAAAAACTACCTTGTTGGTGTCACCAGCTCAGTATCCCTAGGATACAGCAGACTGCTCTTTCACGTTTTTTGAGTGGCTACATTAGGTCCCTTTCTTTTCAACAGGGCCAGAAAGTCTTTCTGGAGTTTCACTGGTGCAAGGCTGATCATGTCTCCCCGAGACATATTCTTGACTGTCTGAATTTTACTGTGAACGAAGTTTTGGAGAATTCCATTATATTTTTAGACTTTTTAATGATTTCTGTTTTTGTGGTTATGGTTTAGCTTAGCTACACCATCTGGGATTAGAAACAACAACAACATTATTCATACTGAATGTATATTGTTGAATTCTTTGTAAAGGCAGGAAATAAATAAAGAATACAAAATATAAGAAGTTTATGATTAAGAATTTAAAGTAAATTATAAAATGATTTTGAAAATTAACTGTTGCTTACAGCAAATCTTATGTACGCAAAATTAAAGACTAAATTGTTTCTCTGATATTAAATTTAATTTAAGAATATACTGCACATAATTCCATCATTTTTATAATTTTTATTATCCTACAAGGTTACATTTAAAAAAATTAAAAAAATTTACTTTTAAAATAAACATATGAATTTCTTATAAAAAGCAGTTTATTCACATTAAACATTTCTAAAATACTTATTAATTTTTGATGAACTTAAGATATAAATAAAAACACACTATACAATAAATGGACTAATAGCAATAATGAATTAAAGTCAATTTCACACCCAGCCAGTCATTCCTTGCTTTTGTGGAAATAATCCTGCGATAAAGTTCTACATATTAAAATGTATGTAAACAAGAATCATATATTCCTTATGAATATTTCCCTTTCTGTTGATATTTTACCAAAACTTTTTTCATCTAATAAGAAGATATTAATTGTAGCATTCTTATTTTAGGGTTTCATTAGCTAAACGTTCCAACAATGACGATAGATAAACTTGGATAAAATAATAATTAATTGAAATCCAATTCTTAGAAAAACAGGCGTTTTTCCTTTGATTTTGTTGAAATAATCTTACAATAAAGACCTATTTATTGAAATGCATATAATAAATTCAATTTTTCACTTATTTGAAAAAGTTAGACTAATTTAATGTGCTGAAAACTGCATCGCTGTGTAAAGTATATGCATAGTGCACAGTGGAGTAAAATTTTTAAATCTTAAATAATTTAAAATATTCTTGAATAACTTTTGCTGTCTACCCTATATATCAAATATTTGAACTACCCTGTTAACTTTTCAGCATACCCCAGAATCAAAAATCTCGAAAATATTGAATAATTAGTACAGCTTGTGTGTGTTAAGTTTTAATAAGCGTTTTACCCATACACAAACATACCAAAACTGCATTATTTAAAAATCTGTTAATATATAACATTTTTTAGTAATATTTAAGCAATTATTTTGAAAAAACTCTCATTCTTAATAATTTACTTACTCGAATTAGATCTCTCTCGTAAATATATTAATTTAGAACTGATACAAATTTTGGGGTGATTTCTTTGCTTCCCTTCAAAATCAAAAATGTAAGTTGTATCTGCAAAACTCTAGATTAAATATTTCATTCAGGTAAGCATTGAGAGAAATATTTCTCCTCAACTCAGATATTTTAATCAATTTTTTTCATTCAGCTTATATTTTAGTGATTTTGAAACTAAGTATAAAAGTTACTGCAATATTGTGTGAATTATGAGAAAAAATTTCCAAGGAAAAATTGTTTTAGATGGTGAAATATAAGATCTGTGATAAACTGCCATTAATTAGATAAATAATAAGAAAAGCTATAATAAAACAATTTTCACTGTGTATTGTTTGATAATTTTATGGAATTTTAATGATTCAATATACTTGAATAAAAAATTGTTATTAATTAAAAATTAATATAGTGTACTAATAAGGAAATAATTATGTACGAATGAATGGAATGAAAAAAAATCAATAACTTTTCTTCATTTATTTTCTTTATTTTTCTTCATTTATTTTTTTATAACTTTTCTTCATTTTAAAAAAATGACATATACATTTTACATATATATGTTGTCTACTGCTAGCTTTTAAAATATGATGACTAATTTTCATTTTTGATTAGTACTAAATTTTAAAAAAACTCTTTATTTTTACATATTCTAAAAACAGTTCAATTTTATCTTACAACGAATTCTTAATAATGCTTAATATTTAACAAAATAAATATTCGAGACTTTTCCAGGTTACATCATGAGTAAGAACCGTATAAGAGCAATGGAATTTCAAACAGAAAGGTATTTCCTTCTAATTTCATCCGAATGGGTAGTCATATTTGACTCTCTAAAAGTCATCTCATGGCCTTCATAATAATGCAACATGTTTTAGAAAGAAGAAACAATGACCTTTAATGGAATGATATACATGCAATGACCTGTGTGTGTATGTGTGTGAGACAGTAAGAGAGAGAGAGATATTGAATTGAAGACCATATCTCTATCATTTAAGTTGTCAACTCAATTCTTATTGGTATCTTACGCAAATGTTATCTGAATTCTTTGTGCATCACACATTAGTGACTGAACCCTTTCATAATTTCATTCTTTATTAAGCTTACATGGGCTTATAGTTATTCCAATGTAATTTTGAATTATTTTTTGATTTTAAGTTGTTAGTTAAAGTAAAAAATAAAGCTACTGTTAAATATCACATATTCGCATGTTTTACGTAAGAAAACTTTATTCTAAACTTTATTTTTTCCACTTTCACCATCTCGTCTCAGATCTTTCGGAATTTTTATATATCCTTAATTATAAACTAAGATAAACAGATCAATTCACGCTGCTTATATAACCTGTCTTATACGAGAAATAAATCGGCATTAATTTCGTTCACAGTGTGTTTAATGATAACTGTTCGCACGATCTGAGAGTTAAATTTAACATAGAAAATATAAAGCAAAGAAAACTGTGAATAAACTCTGAAAATAGTAAGTTTCACAATAATCCCTTTGCTCAAATAATTGTTATCATAATCGTAAATTCTGTTTGTTTAAAGAATTGTGTATTATCATAACTGTAAATCAAATTTAATTAAAGACAAACATCTAACTAATTGAAATCAATAAGTACTTTGCGAAATTGAATCCACTTAAAAGATCTATCACCCCATTTACTTTATTAAAATTCAATAAGAAATTACTTTGCAACGTTTTATTATTTTGATCACGAAAATATATTTTGATTCACTTTACTGAAAGATAATTTTATCAATTCATCCGTCCTTCTTTAAATTGGATTTATATTAATTAATTTATGCATCCAAATTTATGATTTAAAGTTGAATATAATTTACAGTTTATATTTCAAGTAAATTTTTTTAACTTTTACATATCTAAAATTGTAATCTAATCACTCACAGCTATTTTGTGTCTGAATATTGCTGAAAAGCAGATACAAAGTTTTTCATCTAGAAAATAGACTTATTAAGGTATAGAAATACACATATAAGTATGGACTTATAAAATGAAATAAATATTCTACGAAAATGCATGAATATCCCCTAATTCTCAAGTAAAAAATTCAAACTTATGAAATAAAAGTTTTGTAAGGAAAGGCGTGACAGCGTCTTTAGTATAGAAACTTTTAAATGTTGCACAAGTCAACGTACTGTCCACTTATGCTATCATTTATAATCTTATACAAGAAACTCAAAATACGTGATTCATTTATATGTCCTCCTGTACACGAGGACTTTTATGTCTTTTATGACATTTGTAATTCGAGATCATCGTATTCACGATCGAGTGTATTTTTCCTGGGCTCATATGACTAAAATTTGTTTGATATCTATAAGATTCATGTAGCAATGTCGTGCAAATATAAGCAATTACCCTTGACACAACTCTTCCGGGATAAACTTCTACTAATAAATGTTAAAATTCAAATTCTAACATATATTGTAGAAATTTATCATTCTATTGAAGCCATAATTTAATCTTATCACAAAATTAACGTTCAAAGGTAATTTCTGAAAAAGAAACTCGTTGTGCAAATCTTCTTTTCCCCTTTTATACACATAAACTACAATGCGTGTGTGTGTGCATATATATATATATATATATATATATATATATATATATATATATATATATATATATATATATATATATATATATATATATATATATATATATATATATATATATATATATATATATATATATATATATATATATATGTATGTATATATATATATATATATATATATATATTCAAGGCGTGTTCTGATCTGGAGGTAACAGAAGCACCAGATACGATCAATCCAGCACTGTTGAATGGCACAGTTACTATGATGTTGGAATATTGGTTTGAGCAGGGATTCCACTCGGTGGTCATACTGACTTATATGTGTTACATGGAAAAACTGTGTCTGGTGTAATACCTGGGGATGAGATCCTTGATCCATATGTCTTAACATATGCCTATGTAATTGTTTCCCTCTTGATGGATATATAAAGCACTACCTTATCGAGCTATAGCTGTTGAGGATGCCTTGATTTGGAGTGAATGAAATGACCAGCTTGATCTCTAAAACTGAAATTCATAAAGCATTTGTGGGACTTTCTTCGTAGACTAGTTGCTGCTTTAAATCCTCCTTCAAGGTCTGTACTAGAGTTGGAAAACAACTGACTCCATGTCTGGTCTGCGCTTAACATATCGGTAACCGACAATCTAATTTAACAGCAAGGAAATTCGATGTCCCCAATTCATTCAAACAAAGGATGGGCATATACTTTATCGAAAATTCTTTTTGTTATGTCTCTATGACATTTTACCACATTAAATTCATTATTCTTCTTTCCAAAAATAGTCTTTTCCAACAATTGTTTTTTTTTTTTTTTTTTTGTAAACCATTTATTACTTGTTCTTACTTAAACTTCTATGTTGCAATAAATATAAACCTATTTTGTACATAGGTCATACAAGTTTGGTGTTTCTACGCTCATTTATTTGTAAATGAGACGATAAAAACCAGCTGCTTCTTAATTTTTGGAGGCCAGTGTATTTAATGCTTACAATTAATATGTGTAATATCTGTTGTATTTCCTAAAAAATTACGCATAAAAACTTGGTCCCTGTTTCTAAATTACAAAGACCCCCACCATCTGCTAACTGGTAGAGCCCAATGGTAGAAGTTTCCGGCTGGGTATTGTAAAGTTTGCTGGTGTAACAACAACCTTAAAACAAGACGTCAGCACTGAAGAAGTCTAAAAAATTATAAAGTAAAATTGAAAAAATTCTTAATGATTATGTGTTGATTGAAATTTAATAAAGTCATAAATAACTGACAAATACACCTACAGATGCAAACAGACACAAGTCTACATATTGTTTTTTATTAATCTAAATTTTTTTTTCAACAATTAATCATTATTTGTGGTTTACTGCAGAAAAGAATTTGCTACTTTAATTTAATTATTTCATGTGTTTAATCTATGTAAAAGATTTCCTTAAATAAAACTAGCCTTACGTATAGGTAAAAAAAATAAACTTTATAATTTTTTATTTAAACATGTATGTTTAAATAAAACACGTTATTGAATATCCACGCAATTTAATATTCTTTCAATTGGAAATGTATTTCTGAGACAAATAGAGTGAAAACTCTATTGTTTTAAATTTTTTTTTTGGAAAACTGACACTGCCTAGTGGAGAGTCTAATGGTATAAAGCTGTTGTAAGGCATCTTAATATGTACTTAAATTTTCTATCGAGAGTTTAATATGTATTACGTAAATTGTCTTCGGAGTGTTTAATTTGTACTACATAAATTGTCCTTCGAGAGTTTAATATGTACTGCGCGTAAATTGTGTTATTGATAATAGACCATATTTACATGTTGTAAGGGAGAAGATATGGAAAACTCCCACGCACTCACCTGGCTGACGACTTACTGAGGGCAGAAGCATAATATCCATCTTTCGCAGTTCGAAAGTGTCTGGGATTGAATAAATGACATTTTACCCTGAATAGTACTTCATACTACTGACCGCGGTGAGCCATTTTTGTAAGGCTTGAAAGAAAAAAGTTCATTTTATATGTCCTGAAAATTTTACTAGTTTAATAATTCGTGCTCATTTCTGTTGCCATTGAAGATACTAAATTGTAAAATAAAATTGCTTGTATTAATCATGTAATATCTTTAGAAGAAATAACTTAAGAAGCACTTTTAAAAACATTCAAATGTAATGACACCAATAAAATTTTTAAAAATCCATTTATTCAACGGCCACAAAAACAAATTCAAAATTTATTTGACAATAAATTTTTAACAATATGTTTTAACTTTAAAAAATGCATTAAAATAACTATTGAATTTTAAAAAAGTATTATGGTGCTCCAATGCAAAAAAATTGTAGTTTTTACAAATTAAAAATAATAAACATTCATGAGCTTTTGCGTTTGTATATACTAAGCATATGACTTTTTTCTAATCTATTATGTTCCCTTTTATTGTATGTTTAATAAATACCCCTATATAAATAATTCAGAAGTGGTTTCAAAATTCCCCCAAAAAAATTCATTCATTTTGTCAAATGCTCAGAGTTTATAAAATTAAAATATTTCTAAAGTATATTGCTTATACAAGGAGTTAAAAAAAACGCTCTTCTCAAACTGAAAGTTCTTTAATCATCTACATTAATGTTTTTGCTCTTTCTTTACTCAGTGAAAAATAACTTGTTTTAACGACATTTGTTAGGGAACATGTTTGTATTAATATTCTTTAACTTTTCTCGTTATTTGCTTATTTTTATTACTGCTTAACTTTGGTTTCTTTGAAGTTTCAAAAGTCTGGAACTTTTGTTATAAAATATAACATATTTAAAAACAATTCAGTTTTAACACTACATTTCGCTACGTACAAACAGAATTTTTAATTGTTCTACATAAATTAAATCCTTTATCTTCTGGCCAAAGCAATGTGTTTAGTTTTTTAAATATTCATCATCTCCATATAACTGTAAAAATAAATTTGTAAAAATTCTATTAAGAAGTGGTATAGCTTACAATCCAGATAAAAATTCTTAATTTGATATTTTAAAAGAAACGTGTACTTTATTGAATGCATTCTTTATGACACCTTCATAATATTTATGACATTATTATTTAATAATATCATTGTCATTCTATTATTTAATAATGTCATTGTCATTCTTTTATTTAATAATATCATTGTCATTCTATTATTTAATAATATCATTGTCATTCTATTATTTAATAATATCATTGTCATTCTATTATTTAATGTTATTGTCATTCTATTATTTAATAATATCATTGTCTTCTTAACTTAATAACTTTTAAGATTTTAGTTTTAGACTTAACTGAGTCAATTTGGAAAATAAAGTTAATGAATGATAAGATTATAATTTTTTGATGTAAGGAATATTTTCATTACAAACGTATCCATTTATTTGAATAAAAAGACTTAGAAATTCAGTTTAGAACTTTGAGCTGTGAAAAAATTATTTTTAAGGCAATTTTAATAAATTTTGTAAGTTTTAATAAATTATAACTATACTTGAAGGCAAGTTTTATGTATGCATTCTAATGAAATGGAATCAAAACAGTATTGAAGTATTGATTCATGTGAATAAAATGCCGTGAAATTAATCATTGCTCTTGAATAAAGATAAGAAAATGCTATACAGGAAAAAAACATTTTAGTAATAAAACTGAACTCTGCAGAGTGCAATATTCTGGACTACAACTCGCCTACTGTTGAATAGTTTGAGAAGAGCATTGCGATTCTTCTTACTCCAAGCACAAATTTGGGTACATACTTTAGAATTTTCTGGTTTTTCTTCTTTGCGACATATATATGGAAATGATATATCTGCAACATCTATAACACATTTCTCGTAGGACCTATAAAAAGTTCTCTCTCCTCCAAGAAAACTTTACATTGTAGATGTTAGCCTGACAATAGCTTTCATTTGCTAAACTATACACTACATTTGACTTTACTCAGCATAGTGTGAACAGCCTAAAAACCTATGTTTGTGGTATGACATTTTAAAATCCTCCTCTTAAATTACCTTCAGCAAGGAGTTTTATTAGAAAGTAGGCAAGAGATCCGGAAAACGGCCAACAGCCTAACACGACAATGTGCACGCAGAAGAAAAAAGCAAAACATTCATATCGCTATGGTTTGACAGTAGCTGGAATCAATCACAGCACCCTTCACTCCGAAAAGCAATATTTTACCACTAAACCACGGTGAGTCTATGTTGCTATACTTCTAAAATGACATACTTTAAACGCTTCATAATGTATAGCCTAGCAGATGAAACACTCCAAATATATTGTACAATCTCAACATATGCCCTGTGGGAAATTTTTTTCATAAATAGTGTGAAGTATTTACGGTTTATAGGAGATGAAACCCAAAAAGCTTCCAAACACCCAACCCGATAAATATGCATACAGAAATCAGAGAGGCTGCATCCATTTTACTTTGTTCAACTATATCCTAGATTGAGCCCAATACTTTTTGAATTACTTGATCTATTGCAATTTTTAGCTAATAACTTCAAAAACTGACAGTTATTTCCTTTAAAAGCTTAAATACAGCTTTTAAAAAATCTACATAAATTTAACTGCGGAAAACTTTGGACTGATAAATTGTATATATATATTCTACTGATGATATTTAAATAAAGTTTTTACATTTTACTATATTTAATAATTTGCTTGCAATGCAAGAATTTTGAAGATATACGATATTATATTGCCATATGTTGTATTTTTGTTGTATTTAAAAGTAAAATTCATATGTTAGGGTGCAAAATTTCATCGTAAATAACTAAAATTTTATTTCTCAGACCTGTTGTTTTTTATTCAGTTTAAAAATCATTAATTAAAAATAATGCATCAGCACATTTTTAAAAAGAAGAAACTCAACTCCAAAATTGTTGATAAGATTTATGTTGTTGTTGTCATGTGCCAGCATTACGGGTGCGCTGCTCCATTTTTCCAACCGAGCCATATTTTGGTCTGGATTCCGACTTCCTCAGTATATACATGCCATAGGTACCCACTTAGGGGGTAGGCAACCATTCACAACCCATTCGTATAAAGGGACAAAGATAGAATAGACGGAGGGAGAAAATACATTCATGTTAAAACTGAGATTCAAATCCAAAACCTCCCTATCCCCAGTAAAGCACAAGATTAATATATTTATACATAATGATTGTAAAATATACTCGAAATAAGCACAACTACACATTTACAATAAGGCAAATCAGCTATTTTTTTTTTAAATATCGTAAAAATCAGAAGAAAATTAAACGTAGTATATAAACCTCTATTAAATTTTAAAAACTTTCTTGTTACATTTTCAAATTATTAAGAGGAGTAAGATTTAACTCAATTTTAATCGCACCATAAATTATCACTGACACAAAATAAATGTGTAATATTCCTATGTAATACTATGACTGCAAAATTCAATATGTAAATTTTAAAATACTTGTACATAATTTCTCATATCAAAAATTTTACTATTTCTTATTTCTATAGAGTATCATAAATGCTGTCATAATCACATCATTCTTATAATAGCATGTTTAAATCCCCTCAATATTTCGCTAAACATAATTGAAATCTAGTAAACTATGAATCTTATGTGTATATATGTATATATATGTGTGTGTGTGTATACATTCAAATAAAACAATTTTCCATTTATTTTACCAACTTTCTTTTTTTTCTATCTAGGAAAACAAGACTTAATTAATACTTTAAATATTAACTTAATATTCATTCAAACATTTATTGATTAAACATTACTCAGAATAATAGTATTTTTGCACTTATTTTTTCTACATTTTATCATTCAGAATCGTAAGATCAACACATTCAATATTAGCCAAGAACAACTTTAAAACATTTCCTTTCATCTCTTTTTTCACAAACCTTTCTTTTTCCCCTACCACGAGCATCAAACAGCTGCGAGACTGCATTTTTTCTCTCTTACATTTTTTTCAGTGCATCGATCAAAATTTTTTAACAGTTTTTCGAAGTTATGAAGAAGATGAAAGATAAAAAAAGGTAAAGAATAGCAGGTTAAAAATTCTGTATCGTCATTGTTTCCAAACAATCCAGGCTGTTAGGAAAAAAATTGTTGTTGACAAAGATAAGCTGGAAAAGGAATCTGAAGAAACTAGGTTCTGGTACGACATTTTTATAACATAAGCAGATAAACTTTAAGTGGTCTCCAAGAAGAAACCATCATTTTTCCGAAACACAAACCTACGAAAAATTGGAAGTAAAAAACAGCCTAACTCGCATTTTTTTCACGTGACTTCGTTTCTTGACCTTTTCCTCAAAAACTGCGAAATTTATCACGTCGATTGCAAGACACACACATATTCTCCTTTTTCTTAAGAATATATATATTGCAAAGCTAAGATAGAAGAAGCTGATTTTTTCTTTGCTCTCAACCAATATATTTTTAGCTCGTGAAAAGACTGAGAAAATTTTTTTGTGAAAATCTGTTTTAGAAAAATAAGAGTAATATAACCTTCCCAATATACATTAACGAAATTGGTTTTGTTTTGATTAAACAAGTAAATTAACCTCAATTTATTATTTATTGGAATATTAACTCTTTCGTTATGCTACAAAAATTTGAGTAATAAAGTTAAATATTTAAAAAATTCTCCCTTGACTTTAAATATTTGAATAAACCTTTTATTCATAGTTTAAATTAGATTTCTTTATCAAACAATAGTCATTTAACAGCAATTATAAAGTAGTCATCAGTTTCAAGCCTTTTATTAAATTTCTTATCTTTAACTTTTTTTCGGAAATATATATTTTTATATATGTATATACTTTATATATTTTCTATAAAATACTCGCCAGAATTTTAAAACAATATTAAACCTATTGTAAAATCTTAAGTAATTATTTTCAACTTATCACTAAACGAAATAATGGAAAGCAAGTACATTATTTATTATTAAGATAAATAAAATATTTTTTATTATTTCAATTTGCATGGAACTTATAAGAGGATTTGAAGCAGTATTGTTAAATTGTCAGATTTATTTCGCATAAAGTTATTTAAAATACTGTGAAGAATAATGTAGTAATTTCATTAGAGATTTTTTTTTGTAATCAAACATTCAATTGTAATACCGCTTCTCTTAATTCTGTCTCAAAGTACATCAAAATACAAATTCAAACTAAACATCAGAAACTTTTACTGTAAGATTTAATTTATTCATCTTTAAATCATACTGCTTATATTCCCTCAGTTACTCATTGCTCAATTTTTATAATAATTTTATATCATTCATTTTTATAAGCCTGTCAAGTTTGATGTCAGAATTTATTACTTATTTTGCATTGTTATTGAAAAATATGAGCAGAAAATGAAACATTTTACTTGAAATTGTGATGCATTGATTAAAAGCTAAATTACTGGTTTGTTTCCAATGAATATTTCAGGATATTAATGGAAAATTTGCTATTTATATTAATAATATACCTATTAAGAGTTCATGAATGACTTTATGATAGAATTTCTTGGAACAGTTTCAAGGAAACAAAACAATTGCTTTTATTGTAATTTAGTTCTTAATTTTATAAATTTTGATTACTTATTTGATTATTAATCTAGAGGTAGATAAAAATAAATTATAAAATTCAAACTAAATCTCACTCTCTAATGATTCTTAAATTACGTGATACTTATGAAATTTTGAATAAGGTCCAAGAAACAAAGCATTTCCTCTTCATATTTTAATTTGAAAATGTTTTTATAAAAATAAAATATGAAACGTACCTCCTTAGTACCTTTAAACGTACCTTACTTCCGCTTCCTTTGTCAATGAAAGAAAGAAACAGATGTCAATTAAGCTGCACCCAATGGCAAAGCTTGATACAGGAGTTTAACAATGTCGTTTTTTCAGACGATTCTCGGTTTTGAATGCAGCATTCTGATGAACATAGAGCACCTGAGACTCCAATGAGAACGCTTAAGGCTTGATTGCATTCAATATTTTGATAGCGGCCCTGAACATGTTGTGACCCATTTGAAACACAAAATTCACATCTCTAGTTCTTATTGATGATAATTCGAATGGTTATTAGTATATTTCTGATATCTTAGATATCAATGGTTGTACCACAATATCGAGGTGTGTAAAAAGATATCTTTCAGGAAGTTAATGCAAGACGACATGTTGCTCACCATTTTCTGATCCTCCTCTATACAAAGGGTACTTGATTGTTTTCCTGACATTGAATAGTCTCCAGATTTCTCACCAACTGAAAATATCTAGTCACGAATTGATAAGAAAATTTTTCCCTCGACGCTCTCCAGCTACAAAGGTTGATAAAATGTGACATAGACTTCAGCTAGTATAGAATGAATTGCTCGTTTCTTTCATTCAATCCCAGTTCAACTCTCTTCCAAATTTTTTGAGGGCCATTATAAATGACATAGCAAATGATTCTAGTAGTTTCCAATTACTATATACTCGCAAAGTGCTTGCAAATTTAATCATTTGGTCTTCATGTCTCATACAGTTTACGTACAATAAATATCAATATCTTTATCAATATCTGCTTTTCTTTATAAGGTTACAGTTTTAATGACCAAGAGTATATTACTGCGGGAGTTTCAGACTTTATAGTATTCCTTTACGTATTAGATAATTAAAAGGCACACGTGGCTAACTGCTGCTACATAAATGGTGAACATTATATAAAATATCACGAATTACCTTTCTATTGTAAGGGACAATCTTGCATTAACAAGTAAATCTTGTCATCACATTTTTTTGGCTTTTAATATTAATAATTAAGTAAATCTTAATTATTAATATTAAAAGCCAGAAAAATGTCATTATTATCAATTTAAAAGGTAACTTTAGTATAATAATGTAATTCTTACTTCATAATGTACTCACTATGTTTAAAACATACTATCTGTATTCAACAACATAGGTCTCAAATATACTTGCACTGAACCTATTCATAACTCTGTTATGACCCTTGTAAATGTCCACGGTAAGACATACCTCGCGTTGATTGAAACGTCGATTCCTAATTTTTGACATTTGAGATCCAAGATATTTATTGAATATTTTTAATTTGTACACACAAAAATATTTCTTTCACTTTTTGTGCGATTATATTTCTGTATTTTTCCTCCGTAATGTTCACACATATGTATGTGTTATTTATCAAGCTTTTACCAAGATTAACATCAATTACAGTGAAATGAAGTCTCACAAAAATTTTCTTTAATCTGTGCATCTCATATTTTCAAAGTAATTTAAAATTTATCATGTTGGTTGAAGTTGCACTTGGAAATCTTACATATATATTTCAAGAATTTATGCGGCCTTCTTAAATATTATTTATTTATTCGTGGTAAATCTGAATATATGCTGAATAAACTCCACTAATAATTCCTTTATACAACGGAATCATTTTGTTCAGTTTTTGCACATTTTTGACTCATTATTTTTTAACTATACATTACCTAAGAAATGATGATTCAATGTTTAAATCCTTATATTCAGTTTATTTAATTTACTACATATTTTCATTTTCAAACTGAAAAATTTAACAGAATTACAAATGCATATCAAACGTTTTAATTTCATTTTTATTTAAATTTTAAATATTCAAAATTCATTAGTATTTTATTAGTAAAAGTAGTCTTATACATAAGCGAAATTCACTTAAAAATAAATGGTCTTTTCAAATTTCTTCTTTTTAGTTTTTCAGAGTACAATAAATTTTATTAGAGAATTTTTTTCCGCTGTAAACCTATACTTTTCTCACAATTAACTAAAATGAGTTTCGTTTATTATTTACAGTATTAAATCAAGCTATTAAAATAAGAAAACGAAAATTACTTAGAACGCATAAGCACCTACTCTGCTTAAAAACGAACTCTCAATAAATTACGAAAGATGTATAAGAAAAAGGAGACTCTCTTCAGAATATAGAAGCATTGAAAAATTTTACGCGAAATAAAATAAGTAAGAAACTTGTATTTTCAAAACGAAGAATTTCCTTCGAAGCGAAAAATCGTTTCCTAATTAAGCTCTTTTTTTTATTTCTGTCTTTTTACCATTAAAAAGAGACTCACGTAAAGGCATACCTAGTGGAGAAAGTTCCAAAATGGATTGCATTGTGAGCAATTACAATTAATTACGGGAGAAGAAGTATTCAAAACAGTCGCCCGCAGCAAAATCAAATAGTGAACTTTCTCCACAGAAAACTGCGGTGCTATGAAAGAGATTGCTAAATACTCTCCCGAAATGAAAAAAAATATATATTTCAAAATGCAGTAATAATCACGACTTGTAGGTTTTCTTTGCTTGCCTCTAGCTGTTCTTACGATTCAATGAATGGTACAACAAATAATGCCTGGAGACAGGCTATCTACTTTTAAAACCATGGAGCAGAATTTTATACTAATTCAGAATGAAACGTTGTCTGTTTCTTCTTTTTCTTTGTCTTTTTCTTAATGTAATCATCTATACACCTCTTTTATTGTAAAACCTTACCTGTTCCTGGTAAAAGTATTTTTGGAGAACTTTACTTTGCAAGAATGAATTCTGCTTTCTTATTATTTTTCTCTTTTACATCACATGGATTTTTTATGATTTTTATATGGCCTGGAAGGTTTCTCGCAAGAGGGGCTCTCTTACCCCCTTAAAAAATATATCAGATGTGAAAAATAAACTTTAGTTTAATGAGGCGAATCATGCTACTTAAGAAAGAAAATATGCAGAAATGATATTAATAAAGAGTTTCAGGAAATATACTTTGATAAAAGTAAAGAGTTAGTGAAAGATGATGATTTGTCACCACATTGTATTTATTGTTTTGAATAAAACTTTTTGCTATTGTTAATTACATAAAATGTATCAATTTGCCTTGCTTAACTTGACAAACATTTAATTGAATCATTTAAAAGAATAATAAAAATATTAATTATGTATTGGAAAATGTTACGAAATATTTCATTTCGTGATGGAGGATATTGTTTCTTAAATATCATGTATGTTATTAGTAGAATCAATGAAAAATCCTTTTCAAAATAATATAACAACTTTCATAACTAAAATAGCCAATATATATTTTTGTAAAATGTATTGATTCGCTAGAAGATACAAATTTCTCATGTTTTCATTAAAAGCTATTACATTATAACTCCAACTATGCAAACTCCGTCTATCCGAATCCCTTTCAGAATTTTGGAAAAATAAATTAGACTGAAGAAGAGAAAGAAAATGAGAAAAAAGGAAAAACTCAAGAAAAAAAAGGGAATGGTATGAGCAGGGAGAAGGTGAGAATAACGTGTCACTTGAGGAATTTAGAAACATTCTTTTTTGAAAATTACAGGGTGTTCACAGGTTAATTATGAAGATATAGAAGAGTGAATTATGAGTCAGACACTTATAGAAAGTGTGGAGGAAATAACCTTAATGCTCAAGTTGAAGCAGACACAGAACTATCGGTTAATGAACCGTTCGTTGGGTTTTAAAACTGCTGTGAAATGGATGGAAAGTCAGCCCAACTCTGACCACATGCAAATTCTCACTGTTAAGTGAAAGCGAATACTACCCGAAAACGGATAAAGGCAGCGAAACAGTTTACTCTGATTGAAATATTCAGCAAGCAATGGCTTTCATTTACAACACTGTAAATACAAACTGTATTAATTAATAGCACTTGTGTGTGTAATTTAGTACCTTGACATATAAAAGTGTTGCCTTTTCAATTAACTGATTAAAAGTTCTTTGTCTTTAAAAATGTGTAGTTTATTCTAGCATTTGCCGCATACAATAATTAACTAAAATGGACCAAACATCCAATAATTTAAATTTTTGACTATTCGTATGGTGTGCGGTACCAATCGATTCAGAAAATTGGAGTTCTACTATATTACAAACTAATATGAATTTTAGAAAATTAGGCATTATTTTAATAAAATGCTCATGAGAAAAGTATTTGTTGCCATACTTTAATTCTTTCAAAAAGAAATAATTTACTCTGTTGATCAGAATATGAAGCTATTAATTTTGGAAACGTTTTAATGTATTATTTTGATTAAATCTTCAAATTGTCTCTAAACTATTATTTTATAACTAAACAAAATTATAAAATTTAATACTTTTAACTGTTCCTTGAGAAGAAAGAATTCAAGTGACAATTTATTTTTTGTCAGGGCTAATCAGAATATATTGTTAAACAAACAAATAGTATTTTCAAAAATATTATAAAATCAGAGTTTCTTAAAAAATTATCAAATTTATTTTTCTCCTTGGCATAAATAATTTTAAATGGTGTTTACGCCTTTTAAAAATTCCTTACTGCCTAATTTTATAGAAGTTTAGAAGACATTTCAAAGCCGTGAATCTCAGTTAGTTGACAAATTTACGCTAAGGTGAATGGAACGCCTGTTCTCTAATTGTTATGTATTAAGTGCAATTTTTTGGCTGTAGCACTTACGACATTTATTCACTTACTTTCATTTTATATCTATAAACTGTTACTTATTAAGAAAAAAACCTGAATATTAAATTTACTTAAAATCTCTTCAACAAATCTGTTCAGATAACTTGTTTCAACAAATGAAAAATGTAATACTATTGAACAGAATAATAAAAATTAAAATATCGTTAAGAAAAACTAAAGTTAAAGAATATGAAAAGATATTTTCAAGATATAGGAAAGACTAAATCTACAGAAACAATAGTAAATAAGAATGTAGGCGTGCATTTTGAAAATTAGTTTAAAATTTTAGTACTGATTTTAAGTTATACATTTGTTGTGTACTCACAATCTACAATAAAAACATCTACAAATTCATAATCTGACTATGAATAATCTTAAAAAAATTTATTATATCTTTAAAAGTCGAGTTATCCTTTATAAAAAGTAATGTTATTTGTGCTTGTTTGCATTGTATAATATTTAAATGGCTATTAGTTAGAGATAAATCATTAAAGAAAACTAATTGGCAATTGCTTTTTTTTGATTGTGTAAATAACAATTTTAATAATGATGCAAAATAAGTTAAATAACAATACAGGCAACAAATTTTGAAGAATGTTTTTTTGGTCTCAGTAATTGAATAGATTGTGTTCTACATTTTTGTACATGAAATTTTGATAATGAATTTTCTCAATTTCGTGTTCTTTATCCTTTATTCACCTTTTCATGTTATAAGTATTTTATACAATTTCTACGAAATTTAAATATGAGAAGTTGATATACTCAAATTACATAATAAAATTTTTAAGAACTCTGGTTTTATAATCTTCTAATCCTTACTATCAAATATTTAATGAAACTCTTTTGACAGTTTGTCAGTTTCTGTAATACTTGTAAAATATGCATCGATGTTTATTGCGAACTCGCGCGAGTAAAACTATACAAGCTTTACTTTCTTTGAGTTTGCTTTTATAAATATCTCTCTCTCTTTTCATAATATGCATAATTTTATTTCAAACACTTTCTCTTAGATTTCTATTTCTTCTTACCGTTTTAAATAATTTGCATATTTTAATACAATTAATAATATTTTAGCTTCTTCTAACACTGAATATGATAACAGACTTTAAGATAAAACTTTACTTTAATAATAGATAGTTCTTCACACAACAAGAAAACGTATCCATTTTTTGGGGGGATTCCCAAATTTGTTATTAAATATATAGAAAATGAGCAGGTAAGGCATGTTTATGGAAATAGGCAGTTTTTTTCAAACTTATGTAAAAGTATGAGTAAACTAGTAATAATATTATAATGAAAAAATAGAGAGAGTATTTGATACTTAATTAGAAACATTTATAAAAATTTGGTGTATAATCTCTATTTATTATTATATCGACAATGGCACTGAAACTTAATTCTCTTCATTAAGGATTTTCCTAATTAGCATATGAGTCAAATGAATTGACTTCCATGGGTCTTCATGCCTTTGATGAGTGATTTACTAGAATTCTGATTTACTACGGGGAGCTCTTAATTAGAGAGAAGGCAACCAATTACCTTTGATATGTGTGGGTGTTATAAATATATTATAAAACAGAAGAACCTTTGTTGGATGAATGATTAGTCACATGGGATGGTAACAGCTTCATAATATTTGCTTACCAAAATATTCGCAGTTACATTTAACGAGAAATAACTAAAGTAAATTATTATTTCTTGACTTTAGCACACTTTTATCATTATTTGTAGATTTTTCAAACAACTTTGACATAGAGTAATTAGGAAATTAATAGAATCAAATTCTCATAAAATAATTTTAAGGAATCCACAATTTACTGTTCATTAAATGAGCTTTCAATAAATAATGGATTGCTATGTGAAACTAGAGGAAAGCATCGGAAATCTCTCAAGATTTCCTTCACGAGAGAATGTTTACACAAAACAGGGTTACAATAAGCATCTTCTTTCGTTGATCAGTGATGAAAACGATAATTTAATCTTATATTTTGAAGAATACTTTATTAAACTCTTCAATAAACCTCAACTGGCAAGTGGAATGGAACATTTTGATTTTCTTCAGCCATGCTTCCAACTGTTGATTTTCATTTGGTGGATTTAAAGCAATATACCTAGTATCATCAGGATGTATTCAGAAAACAGCATAATTATGTTATAAGAAGTTTCGCGTTATATTCACTTCCGCATTGCCTTTTCATATATCATCGTGATAAAATTCTAAAATCTTTATGAATTCATTTATATTTTAGTATATAATATATAAATCCTTTTATATATGTTTACATACATACATATATATATCCTTTTATAATTGCTTTTTTATATTAAACATATGACTAAATACTTTACTTTAAAAACTTTTACATGTATCACAAAAAAATGAGAGTCCGGAAGAATCCTTTCTTTCGTGTGTGTGTGTGTGTGTGTGTGTGTGTGTGTGTGTGTGTGTGTGTGTGTGTGTGTGTGTGTGCGTGTGTGAGTGTGTGTGTGTGTGTGTGTGTGTGTGTGTGTGTGTGTGTGTGTGTGTGTGTGTGTGTGTGTGTGTGTGTGTGTGTGTGTGTGTGTGTGTGTGTGTGTGTGTGTGCGTGTGTGTGCTTATTTTTGGTAAAAATTATGCTTAAATCTACGTTTACTTAAAAAAACGTTACTGTTTATGAGATTCTAGAAAATCCTTTTCATGCTCTATATTATTTTGTTAAATTATACACTCATGTCCATAAATTAAGGATAATTCAGAATCACACAGAAATGGAACTCTAAAGTAAAAAATTCATATGTAGAATTATCACACACATCTTGAAGAATAATATGCAAATTACAAGGAATCACTAGATGGCGTCGATAGTACGTCACAATGACGAGAGTGTACGGGTGGGGTATATAAGGATTCACAAGTTTCTTCACAAGGGCTTTAAAAGCTTTCCAGTGCAATAACCGCATAGTTATAGCACAAGGGAAGCATTTGGATGATGTTATAGAATTATCGGCTTTCTGGAATGTGAACGTACCCAGCTGGAAGTATCCGAGGAATCTTGAATCGCCCTGAGTGTCATCTCCAGACTTTGGCAACGGTTCCAAGATGATGGTAATGTGAGTAGACGTTACAGCACAGGTCGCCCCCGAGTTACAACGCCGAAAGGGGACCTGTATTTGGTAGTTACTACCAAAAGAAACAGACTGCGCACAGCATCAGACCTGTCTAGTGAGCTCTCTTCAGCTACTGATACGACATTTTAAAGGCAGACCGTGTACAGGCGTTTAAAGCAAATTAGTCTATATGCTCGTGGGCTTGTCAGATATGTTCCACTTACCACAACTCGCTGTCACCTGCGGCTAGCCTATAGTAGAGAGCATGCATTGTAGAAATCGCAACAGTTGTCTTGCGTGATATTTTCCGACGAGTCCAGATTTAGCTTCCAGTCTGATACTCACCGGACCTTCATATGGAGAGGGCCAGTCCCGTTACCACCAAAAGGACACCATTGAACGACACCGTTACGGTGGGAGGATTGTTCGTTTGGGGCAGAATTGTTCTGGGTTCTAGAACTAACCTGCATGCTCACAATGTAACCATGACAACCCACATCTATCGGGATGTCATTCTGAAATAATATGTACTTATGTTTCGGGGTGCCATGGGTGCAGAATCTCTGTTTATGGAGGACAACGTCCGTCCTCACCGTGCAAACACTGTAGACGAATGCCTTCAATCGGGGAATATCACCCGTATGGACTGACCAATATACTCACCGGACTTAAATCCAATAGAGTATGTATGGGACATACTTTGCAGACAAATTGCAGGCCATCAACCCCTCCCACATGTCTACAGGAACTTCGAAGAACACTGCTTGGATGAGTGGTGTAATATTCCCCAAGATCAAATCGATAATTTGATACTCAGCATGCCTAGGTGTTGTACGGCCTGTACTGCATAGTCTTGGAGACATACTATGTATTTAACCATCATACCAACCATGTTATATTGGCTTTTGTAAATAGGTTCTTTTTTGAAATTTTCTCCCGTGAGTAAAATTCGCAATTTTTATTAAAATGGTGTTAAACATATAGAATCTTTTTTGCTCGTTACCTTTTGTTTAATAAATAAACTTTACAAATGAGTCACATTTGTTTTGATTCTGTCTCTTTCTTTGCCTGAACTTGCATTATCCTTTATTTATTGACACGAGTGTACTTGATCGATATGATTCAAATGACACCTCATATACCGTCACTACTGGTAATAATTTCTCAACAGGAGTTAGAAATGAGGATTGTTCAGTGTCTGACTTTCGCTTTTCATTTCGGTGTCTAATCACTTAATTGGCTGCATGAAAATTCATTGGCACTAACATATTCTTGTTATGAGGGGGTGGGAATATTCCTTATTAGAATTTATTTTATAATGTTTCCATGACAATTTTTCACATACAACCCTAATTTACCTTTCATATGCGAAGGTCTTTTACTAACAAGTGTGTTTCTTTCCCATTCGGTGTCTAATGCATATTTTTCAATTTCTTTTTTTTTTTTTATGTTCAGACGTTTTCACATCAAACACAATAAGTTCCCCATATCAAAACTTTTGGAACTTTCGTATTATTTTTAGTATTATCTATATGAATTTTTTATTGTCTATCAACATACTACACATGATTCTATTATATTGTAGTAAAGAGAGTATATAATAGTAAAGATATGTTTAAAAAAACATCATAAATTTCCCAATAAATAATAAACTATGGAGTACCTAGAATTCTGGAAAATAATTCAAACTATTTCATATAATGAAACTATTTAGTAACCATTTTAAAGATTATTTATAGCTAATTTGTGAGGAAAACAAAATGCATAAGAATATTTTTCTATCGAGTATTTTAATCTTAAACGAGAGAGAGAGAGAGAGAGAAGCAGTCATTCAGAGTTAAAAATATAACACTTTGTTATATTTTGTCATTATTTCTTCTTTTAAATTATATTTATGTTAAATGCTTTATAAAAAGTATTCAAATCATCACAAATTACTAAGAATATATATTTAAATAATTTCTCTTAAATTTATAAACATATATAGAGTTAATCATAATATTAGGAGAAATATAAATATTTAAAACGCAAAAATTACTGCAACTGACAGTGACAAATATTTTAAATTTTGGAAACTCAAGAGAATCGGGATAAAAACAAATCATATATTTTTCTTCTAGTAATGTGAATAATATATATACCTTTTCCTGACTAAAAATTTTCAGCCTTATAAAATATTAATCAGAAATTAATCAAAAATTTCTCTTTCATTAAATAAAAACAACTTAATTATTAATTATCTGCAAGAGTAAATTTTAAAATTAATCTTCAAAAAATGAATAAGAAAGCAAATAAAAAAAACAGCAATTTAGAAAAAATAAAATAATCCAGATCACTTATTCTGTGTGCATTAAAATAGGTTCTTGACAGAGATGAACTAATAAATTAAAATATGCTATATTTTTTAAACTTCTGAAGCGTTTATAATTTTTATTAAAAAGTATTAAGAAATAATACTTATAATAAGTTTTCTTACACTTATTTTTATTTACAAAGCAAAACTATATAATTAACTCTAGGGTTTTTAATAAATATTTCTCATATAAACTTTATAAATATATTTGTTGTTTTAAATTTAAATTAATAATATTATACATTAATTACAGGATTATGTTTTTTTCTTAAAAATAAGAATCAAGAACTTATTTCATATCGAAAACAAAAGTTCCTAACTGCAAACAAAAGAGTATTAAAAAATATTTCAATTGATTGTATTATGTACTGATTACAGGATTATATTTTTCCTTAAAAATAAGATTCGAGATGTTTCATTGAAAATTAAAATAATTAATTATAAAAATGATATTAACAAAAAATGATAATTATTATTTTTAACGGTTCTCTCTTTCTCAGTTACTTACTATTATATATATATATATATATATATATATATATATATATATATATATATATATATATATATATATATATATATATATATATATATATATATATATATATATATATATATATATATATATATATATATTAGATTGAGAGAGATAAAAATATGAAAATACTTTTTTACGATCTCATGCTGTATTTTATAAAATACATTTCCAACTTGTAATCTTAAATCCAACTATGCATTTAATGTTTATGCATTTATTTGCAATCAATCATCTGTTTTTTTTATCTATGAAAAATCTTAATATGTTAGGTTGCAAATAAAAAAAATTTATTTATTTAAAAAAGAAAATTAATAATTTTTATAGTTTTCACAAAAAATGTGCAGTTACTATTAATGTTTTGAGAAAAAAGAATTTATTTATATTTTTGCAATGAAAAGTTTAATGAATAAAATATTCCCTTTTAATATGATGTATTATATTTTAAATGTGCGATATTTTTATTTCTTTTGTAATAAAATCTGTTTTTTTTTAGAGATAATAAATTAAAAAGCAATTTATTTCCTATTCCCGAAAGATATTAACTTACTCAAAGTATGTATGAAGACATGTAGCATTTTTCTTAAAATGAAAAAATTTTTAATGGCTGAAGTATGGTAACAAGAGAATAAAAATACCATAGAAAACAAACAATGTTTACTCAATGAAAACTCAAAATTCACTTTGGAAGTCTATTACTTCCTGTAAAACGAAAGTCTATAATGAGTAGAAAAACCATGCATTTGATACCAGGCATAAATGCCAATGTGAAGTGCAATGTTCAAAATAAATCTAAGGAAAACTAGCCCAATTTAGAAAAATTTTCGAATATAAAATGCCCCACACTTTATTACAGCAAAAATAAAATCAATCTGAATGCGTTTCACTGGGAACTTTTGAAGTCAGTAGGATCACAAAGTGATTTGCAACGCCATGTTTGATAGCAATGAAATGATGAGTATGTGGATGTGTCTCTGGTGCTAGGAGAGAAGATGGCAATGGATGGTTTAGTTCAAAGGATATTTAGTAAACAATTTTCAAACATGTGTTGTCTGCACTGCACTGCATTTGCAAAGATAGGAAATTTCAGAATGGAAGAAAATATGTTTCTTAGTAGCTGTTCCGGTTCACCAGGAACAGAACAACTAAACATTACTATTAACTCTATTAAAAGGAATCGGATTCTAACAATCAATTGTATTCGCACTCACTCGCACGCCGGAATCAAAGATGCTACTGTATCCCCACAGCAACTAGAATGCTGTCTAGTTTTCAAGGTTTTGTTCGATTGAATGCTCTAGTTTTGTAATGTTATTTTTTATAGTGTATATAGCTGTAATAGAAGTTTTTGTGCAAGACTGTCGTTTTCTTAAATCCAACACTGCATCGCAACATATAAAATTTAGGCACCGGCAAGATAAAAGGAAATTTGGTTTCGGTTTTAACTTCTACACTGCAATGTACAATTTTGGATATTTTTCTGATCGCACCTCATTTATGGACCAAGCAAGATAAGTGCATTTTTTCTCTTTTTACAAATTTGACTTTGATTTTCCGCATTACTTCGTAATAAAAGACAAGGATAAGTTTGCAAAAAATAACAGAAGTATAGCAAAGGCTGTTCTTACTGGAATTTCAAATTTCATTATTGATAGTCAATAAATTGAAAAATACGATTTAATGAATAAATTACAGAAACCTTAAAGCATTTGTTTTGATTTTGACAAAGGAGACGCAGAAGTTCCACCAGAAAGTTCTGAAATAGTAGAATTTGAGAAGAAATATTATGAAACCAAAGCCAAATTACAACAAGAACTTGAAAAATTGAATGTTACTGTTAATATGCAAGCTACTACTCAAATTAATAAACATTAAACTCCAGTTTTCAATACTACAAATACTGCTAATAATTTTAAATTACCGAGAATAAATATGCGGACTTTCAATGGTAATCACAGAGAATGAATGATTTTCAAGGATTTGTATATACTATTAATTCATAGCAATCAAAATTTAAGCAATATTCAAAAATTTTAGTATCTAAAAGGCTTATTAACTGATGAACCACTTTCTATTATTAAACGTATTCCCATGTTGGAAAATAGTTATATAGAAGCCTGGGAAAAATTATTACCTAAGAAAAAGCAAAATGTCACATCACTAATTAATACTTTCATGGATCAATCTTGTGTAGTTAATGCAAACGGAATTAATTTGTGAAAAATTGCCGATACATCTGATGAAATTATCAGAGGCTTAAAATTTATTGACCCAAAAGCTATTGAAAGTGATGTTTGGTTAATTTATATATTATTACAGAAGGTTTATAGTGAAAGTGGAATTTTCTACTGTTAAAATGTTTATTCAGTTTATAAATGATAAATGTTCCTCTTTAAAGAACTTTAACGAAAAGAGAACTCAATTTAATGTTAAAAAGTTTTCTGCTAACAAAAGTATCAAATGCATTATTTGTAAGTTATATCATTTTTAAATGCCCCAAATTTAAAACAATAACTATCAAAGAAAGAAATTAATTTGTTAGGAAAAATAATCTTTGTTTAAATTGTTTTACTAGTTTTGACAAAAAATCTGAATGTATGTCTTCATATCGTTGTCGTTATTGCCAGTTATTGCATCATAGTACAGAGTTCATGAAAATCAATTAAAAAGTTACTTCACATCTGCGTCTCGTTCCAACAGCAGTTTTCATTCCGAACCGCAAAGAAAAACTCTAATAGTAAATGAGATACCAGACACCGCGCATACGAATGAAAACAAAATATGATTCAAAATAATGTTCAAACAACTTTTGGCTTATTGCTAACTGCATGTGTGTGAATGTAATTGTTTCACAATGGATCAAAAACATAATATTAGAATGCTTTGTGATATTTGTTCTGAATCAACATTGTCTGAATCTTGCATTAATTTATTTGGACTTAAATGCGCATTTTCCTGTAAAAGGTGAAGTCGCAGTTACATGAATCAGAAGTCGCAGTTACAAAAGGTCCCGTTGAAATTGAATTGATGTCAATCCATGATGCATCAGTGAGAATGCCAATTAAAATATTAATATTAGATAAAACAACTGCTGCACTTGCATTCAAAGAAATGAGAGTTTTTAGCATTTTAAAAATGTCAAGTTACTGACCCAAATTTTCCCATTCCGGATAAGAGATAGATATTATTCTAGGATCTGACTTTCTTTCTATACTACTTCCCGGTCAAATAACTTATTCTCAAAGTGATTTACTTGTTCAAAACTCAATATTTTCCCTATATCCAGAAAACTGCTGGAATCTACAACGAAATGAAATTAATTTTCAAATTTACATGTTTATGAAATATTGATATCGAATTAAAATGGTTTTGGGAGTTAAAAAAAGTACCAAATTCAACTGACTCGCTATTTTTACCTGAAGAGCAATTTGTTAAAACACATCTTCAGGAGAATCACTCTATTAATTCTGATAATCGTTTTGTAGTAAAATTGCCATTCTTAAAATCTGAATTGGATAGTTCCAAACCAGCTGAATTTTCTCTATTGTATGCTATGGAGTGTAAATTTGAGGAAAACTTGGAATTTGAAAACCAATACAAAGATTTTATGCACGAATAGGAAAAATTAGGTCATATGGAATTAGTTACACAAAGCTGTTTAAATAGATTTGAAAACGATCAATATTTCTTTCCCGATCACGCGGTGATGAAGCAGACTTGTACAACTACCAAGTTAAGAGTCGTTTTCGTTGATTCATGTAAAACTTCCAATGATAAATCATCGAATTCAATCTTGGGAGTTGATCCTAAACTTCAATGAGGCATTTTGGAAATTTTGCTTAATTTTCGATTTCCGAAAGTAATTTTTTTCAGCAGATGTAGAGAAAATGTATCGACGAGTGTCCGATGAATACCGGAACTACCAAGAATCCTAACGAATAAATATGAACATTCAAGTTAAACACTGTAATATATGGCTTAGCTCCAGCTTCTTACCTAGTTACTAGGTGTATTAAACGAATTGCACTAGATTATTTACAGAATATTGCTGTTTCTTATACTTTACTACAAGATGTATACATGGATGATTTGCTATCGGGTTCAAGTACTGATAGTGATGCAATCTCACTTTGCAAGGAAATTGGCAATATTTTTTTAAAAAAAACACTGTTTTCACCTAAAGAAGTGTAATTCTAATTCAAATGCATTTCTTACTGAATTTCAAGAATATTGTTCAAAAAACACTAATTTAGAAATAATTCCTAACGATAAGGAAAGCCTAAAAGTCTTAGGATTCTTTTGGAACTCCTCAACAGACACCTATATTTTCAAACCCGCACTTTCACGCACATTGGGACAAAATGTCTTTTTGTCAGTGACAATCTTCACGCATTTTCGATCCATTAGGATTAATTTCCCTATGTATTGTTTTATTGAAAATTTTTTATAAAAGTTTGGCTCACAAAAGGAGGCTGGGACTTTCCTATTCCACAAAATCTTGCTGAGGATTTATTTACATTTCGGGAATCTTTTAATGGAGTTAAATAATTTCATGTTCCAAGAAGTGTCACACCAAGTTCCTTTGACACATTTTAATAGCATTTCTTTTCAGTCGCTTCAACACTTGCTTACGCCGCAGCAATTTATTGCAAAAAAACTTGCGAAAATAAAAAAAAGGTTTCACTTTTAGCTTCTAAAACTAAAGTCACCCCTATCAATCAAGTATCTATTCCTAGATTGGAACAATGCAGTGCTTGTTTACTTTCAAAGCTATATCGTGTAGTCATGAACACTCTTGAAAAATAGAAATTTGATGTCTACGCTTGGACGGATTCTAAAGTAGTACTTTCCTGGCTATCATCGCATCCCCGTAAGTGGAAAACTTTCGTTGCAAATCGAATTTTTCGTATAATTGATGTACTTCCAACAAAATACTGACGACGTATTTCTTCAAAAAAGAACCCCGCAGACATCACCTCGCGTGGTATGGATACCAAATATCTTCTTGATTGCAGCTTATAAAAGAGTGGTCCAAGTTGGCTTCTTATAGATTCATCTCACTGGCCGAAAGAGGAATCCGTCTCCAAAATAATCGAAGATCTATTAAATCTGAACAGAGATCTTATCCCTTATTTTCATTTCACATTGTTATATCAAATTAATTCTACATTAATTTATTTGAAAAATGTTCATTTTCTAAGATAATAAACTTTAGCATATTGTTTAAGATTCATCAAAAGATACAAAACTAATAACGAAAGTGTCAAACACAACTGATTCTTATTCTCCACTCACTTACACGGAAACTAAAAATGCAGAAGTAATCATAATTTGGTTGGTTCAGAAAGATTACTTTAATGAGGACCTAAAATGTATAAAAAATCCATGAGGTTTGCCCAAGAAAAGTCTTTTACATTCACTCCATCTGTTTATAGATGAAAATGGTCTTTTACTGGTGGGAGGGCATTTACAAAATTCAGAACTGTCTTTTAACCAAAAATACCCAGTGATTCTACCTGCTAAACACAAGATAAGTAAGCTCATTGTAAAAGAAAAGGATGTGACTTATTTACATGTTGGTCCTTCTTTACTGTCCCTCATCATAAAACAATCATATTGAATCATAGGTGGTAAAAAGCTCATTAACAAGTGTATTCACAACTGTATTAAATGCTTCAAATTTAAAGCATCCACCACACCTCAGCTTATCTGTAGTTTGCCTAAGCATCGAGTAACACTCGAAAGACCTTTCTTCAACTGCGGAGTGAACTATACCGGTCCTATTTCTATCAAATTCAAAAAGGGTAGTGAAGCAAACTCAACCAAAGGTTACATTGCACAGTTTGTTTCGCTACTAAGGCGATACATATAGTGGCAGTCAGCGATTTAACTGCTGATGCATTCTTAGCTGCTTTGCGTCGCATTAATGCTAAACGATGTGCTCCACTTCACATTTACATCGACAATGCAACGAAATTCGTTAAGGCTAATCGAATTCTCTGCGAAATGTAACAATTGTGGGCGTCACTTCCTAATAACGAACCCATTGCTCATCATTTAACTCGAGTATGAATAGAATGGCACTTTATACCTCCAGCATATTTCCTAATTTCTTAGAAATTTGGGAGACTGCAATAAAATCAACCAAATACCACTGTAAGAGAGTGATCGGTGAAACTCTACTTACTTTCGAAGAATTGACAGTTGTATTGGCTCAGAAAGAAGCTATTTTAAATTCTCGTCCTTTATGTAGTCTAACCAATACTGACATTGATTGTATTAATGTGTTCTCACTCTTCATACAGGAGATTCGATACTTTCTCCTCCAGAACTACCTTTTACAAGTCCTGCCAATTTGCGGTATAGATGGGATACCCTTCAAAAGATGCGTAAGGACTTCTGCAAATCATTGACCAAAGCATATATTTCCTCGCTGCAAACTAGAAAGAGATGGAAAGACACTCAGCCGAATATGAAAATTGGAGACATCGTATTGCTATACTAGATGATCTATCTTCCAGTTTCTTGGTCAATAGGGCAAGTGATCGAACTTCATCCTGATGCACAAGGAATGGCTTACGTAGCCACGGTTAAAACAAAAAACTCAACTTTTAAAAGAAACATTCACAAGTTAACACCATTGCCCATATAGCAGGACTAATGCCTGATAGGGTGAGAGAATGTTCCGGTTCACCAGAAACAGAACAACAAAACATTACTCTTTAGCTCTATTAAAAGGAACCGGATTCTAATAATCAACAATATTCGCACTCACTCGTACGTCCGACTCCAACATGCTACTGTATCCGCACAGCAACTGGAATGCTGCCTAGTTTTCATAATTTTGTTTGATTGAATGTTCTAGTTTTGTAATGTTATTTCTTATATTGTATATAGCTGTAACAGAAAATTTTTGTGCAAGATTGTCATTTTCTTAAATCCAACACTACATCGCAACTGTAGCAAGAATCTATGCAAGGCAAAAAGCTCACAATTAGCACACCAGAAATAAAATAACATATAATACCTAAACACATATATTTTTGGCTATTCTACAAAGATAAGTACATGCATAGTTGTAACTCAAATGGGTATTCGGTTTGTGAAAATGTACATATGCTGAAAAGATTCTTCCATTTCCTGGTCAACTACTTGTCTTGACTGATTAGGTTCAAGTATATTATATGAGTTGAATGACAGAGAATTTTTAGCATGAAGTATTTCACAATTTCTTATCACTGTTTGATTCTTGGATCCAGAAAGCCATAATCATCCATCATTTAAAAAATCATCCACCGCTTGAAAATATACACTTCACTGTCATGTTAAAAGTGTTTTACTAAGTCACTATTAACATCCAAGCAGAGATACTTCCTTATCAGAACTGTGCTTATCATCTTGACTGGAAGTATTTTTGCAAAAGTTTTTTTTTATAAATATGCCGCAGCGCATATTAGCTACGATGTAGCGCTACATGTGGTTCATGCATGATGACAAATATTTTCATTGAGGTATTTAACTACTTAAATACTACCTATTAAGAAGGGTGAAGAGTGAAAGCGCCAGAATTGTAGCTTGACATTTCCTTTCCCTGATCCTTAGCTGCAAGGACTTTTCTGTCAGACAAATTTTTAATTCCCTATAATGTTCCAGATGCCCATACAGATACTGGAAGATCTATCATATCAATCGTCATTATAACCGTTATTTTTAATCGTGTCCGACAATTGTTAAACTTATGCTCTATTCTTTCGCCGATGCTATTTCAAACAATTTTTTGTGATATTATTCCTCATTTATTTTTTGTAATATTATCACCAGAACTTAGCAGTTAATTAAATGTTTAGGGTGCCCTCAGTTGTGATCCCGTCAGCTGACCGTGATTCAAAATTACAAGGCACTTGGTGATGGCCGAATATTTCAAACCCGTTCACCTAAAGGTACAGTACCGGGCTCACCTTCCCCGCTATGTATGTACTTATAATTGGACCTTTAATCCTACTCGATTCCATATCCTACAAAAATGTTTTTGGGGTTTTTCCCCAACTTGACGTTGCTTGTAATACTCTGCTATATAGGAGTTTTTTCGGTTGATAATTAGTTTCAAAATTTTCAGTTTCCCGCCACTTCAAAAGAACACCCTGTGTTTATAATTTTATGATTTAAATAAAATGATAAAAAAAATTGTCTGATTAAATTATCAAGATAGAATCATAAAAACATAAATAATAAAGACACAAAATCATAACAAAAATTTAGTAATCGGCAGAATTTTTTCTTTTAAAGTAATAAAAATCTATTATGGCTGATGCAATTACTTTATAAAATTAAAGATTATTAAGTTGACATATTTAAAAAAAATGAATACATTTTTTTACAAGTTTTAATGCATATTGACCAAAATTTCACAATAATTTATTCAAAGCAAGCATTTTTCAAAAACGTAAGCTTTAATACTTGTCATAACATTCAATATGCAACAATCGATTTAAAATCATTATCACTTCGTAATTACAATTGGTAGTTGCGGGAAACTGAAAGCAATAAGAGACTCAATAATAGCGAACATTCTAAATATACATTTATTTCTCTTCAGCAATTTTGCCGTTAAAGAGAATTACGATGTTAAAAATGATGGTGAGAAAAATTATGTTCTTTGTAAAAAAAATATTTATTATTGCTTATATATAGTTTAATATTTAAACTAAACTAAAAAAAACTCAGTGACAAAACATCTCATATGAGGAGCTAGGCCTACAGTGCTCACATCTGTTTCCATGATTAAGCACCCCAAGTGGCGAAGCATATGTCCTGGTTAGGTGGTCAACTTAAAGCGAAACCCCGGTTTTTATTGGGTTCTTCGGAAAGTAATTTCGTTTTCATGACAATGAAAAACGTATAACTAATAAATATCGTATTGCATTGCATATTGTCTATTCTACTCCAATAGCTTTTACCATCTTTCTGGTAGTAGCATGATTTCACACTCATCAAGTGGTAGGTTCCTACAAGCAAAAATCTGATCCAGGTGGGAAAAACGAAATGACATTCCGAACAATCCGATAATTCCTAATCATACTTAGTTCTCAGTTTTATCAACCCACTGATGGGATGAAAGTTTGAGTAAACCATGTCGAGGCCGAGGATAGCTTAATGTTTAAATAGCGCGCGATTTTATTTAAGTATTATTTTTTGATTATGACTTTTATAATTCTTGTAAAAAAATAAATCTCTATAACTATTTTCATAAAAATTAATATTTTTAACAATTCATTCACGTGGGACATTTGAATTAAATGAGATTTGTCGAATGGTATTATAAATTTTGATTTTTACGGCATTATAGTTTAAAATGAGTTAAAAATTTTGTTTCTAGGTCTATTTTTTTAATTCTATTTTCACAAAAAATTATTAATTTAAATAAGGAATTTTACGTTAAAAAGCACAGAAGTTGGTTAATAAAACAACAGAAATAAGAAAAATTCCATGAAAATGAGGAATATTTTCCAGTATGTGTAAAATTGTATAGAAAATATTTCTTCTCCCATCACAACCCACAAGAAAAGTATGAGAAACTTTTTAAAAATCAGTGATTTAACAGTTTAAAAAAATTATTATAAACTTAACAAAAATTAAGGCAAAAAATCAAGATAAAAGTAAATCAAATCACAGTTAAACATGAAATTATTAATTATCAAGGACGAAACTCTGAATTTTAGAGGCAAATTTTGATTTTTCATATGTTTACTAAAAGGGAAACCATGCACTAACATTTGATAATTTCTACGTTACGAAATATGACTGTCCATTTTAGTTATCAAAGTTGATATAAAGGAGGTAGTTTAACGTACCAAAAAATATTCATTAAATGGACTAGAAGAGGACTATCAGCATCCTGAAATTGTGAATGTCTCATCATTTTTTCACGTTAAAGGTTAATTAAGAAAATTATAAGTGAAACAGCTGAAAGATTAACTGGAGAACTGTTACAACATTTTAACTTTCTTCTGTCGCTCATGCTAGTTGTTCGGAATCCACTTTAGACTGTAAATTCTGGTCAGATAAACTTTTCAGAGCAAAATATGATTCTAACGGTGTAAACAAACTGCCATTTATGCAAATACATCTGATTGTAGTCACAGAAGTATCTTAGTAAATCCTTTACTTCCTCAATTACTCTAACACACACACACACACACATTTTCTTACATCATCTAAAATATTACCTGAAATGTCAGCGCATTTCCTTAAGCTTTTCTTCCCTAATATTTGCAAAATAATTTTTTTCCTGGTAAACTACTAAAATTTCCAACATATTTAATCCATTATTTTCAAGCATGCATGAGTGAGTGCTTGAATTGCTATCGATAATTCTCATAGCTTAATTGATAAATTTTAATTGTTGTATATACCAAAACCTTTAAAAAGTAAATTTCATTCACTTGATTATTACGAGGAGGAGGATTCACATTATCATTTAAATTACCAATTATCAATATTTAGAGACTGGTTGACATTATGATTTCCTTAACTGTCAATATCATAACTTTATCACATTTAAACATAATAATAAAACTTAACTTAATATGTTTGTCATATGTATGTAACTAATTTTAAAAAACATAATTTGATTTTAAAAAAACATTTATAACAGTAAAGTTCATTTTTAGAGCTGATAGTGTTACTAAAATACAAATAATTGATCCAATTCTCTGTATTACATTCAAACAACGAATGTGTGCACATTCCTCATTAAATTCCTTTTGTAAGAATAATATTAATGCAATCAAGGTATTTTTAAAAATTACAATAAATCTGAGTAAATAAATTGAAATCATTAAATTATCAGAGAATGGTGGAACGTTTTTAAATTAAGAATATAAGAAATAATAAGAATAAATTATATTTTGAAATCAAAAATCAATCAGTGAAAAAATACTATATACATTTGTGTATTTTCATCCACTTAATCCTGTGGTGTGCCTCATATTGGTATATGCAAATTTTTCAAGTTAAATTACTTGAAAAATTAGTGCATTAAAAATTCATTGCAATATTCTTCATAATAATAATAAAGTAATTTCTTTTCTTCAAATGATATTCAAACCATTCTTCTTTTGAGAAAGCTCAGAAAGCTAAATGGATCTCAACCTTAACCTTTTAGTGCTTGAAAACGCATTTATGTTACCTTAAAGTCAAAAACAAGCGGAAATTATTACTACTACTGATTGCCTTAAAGTTCCGCAAAATCGTAGATTGAGATCATGATTTTGCTATTAAATGAGTGCTTTGTTATGGTAAAAGATAATGATTTCCTCTATTCTCTCTCATCTTTTATACTTCCTGCTATTTCTTCCTAAATGTTAAACTGTTCGTACAATGGACTGAAATATTGATCACCCAGTTTCCGTTGTCCTATCCTGTTAAGTTAATTATTATGCTTTTATTCCAGATGATTTCTTAAGTTTTCGTCCATGTTTTTCTTTCAGAATTGAAGCTTTATTATCAAGGTTCAACATAAAAAGTATCAAAACCTAACACCTAATTTATTTCTTAATTAACAAAATGTATCCCATATGTATCTTATAGAAACGTTGTTGAAATGGTAATCAGATAGGCATCTCATTACCATTTTATCAACGTTTCTATAAAGTATATATTTTGTAGCCTTCCCGGCTAACTATGAAATTTCTCAAGAGGCAAAAGTAACGACCCTTTATATCAGGTGGCGCCCAATGGGTGGGCTACTCTAGCCCCGAATTAAATAATTATTCATAAAATTTTAGAATCTAAGATCAAGAAGAAGACACCCAGACTTTGTTTGCCAACTCAGAAGCATAATTAAACTGGAAGACATTACAATCATGGCATGTTTAACGTGACCCAATCATCATTAGTGAATACGACCGATCTTCTATTGGGTCAGGATTAGAACCCGCTACCTTCCTATCTCTAGAACGAATACCCTAACCAAGCAAGACACCGCTACCGTAAGATATATTTTTGATTAATATATTCTCTTTCTTTTAAATGTTACATAAATTTACAATATATACTGGTGAATACTTGCCGATTAATTTACAGGAAATCTAGAGGCTATTTTAGAGCAAAAAATTAAAATTAAAATGCGTATAACTTAGAGAATAAAAATAGTTTGGAAAACACGATGCAATTAAAAGAACAGGTTCAATGAGACTTCATATGAGAAAATTAAATAGCGTAGTTATTACTTTACTCCATAAGTATTTATGGAGTAAAATATTAATTATAATAATAATAATATGCAAACACATTGATGGAATAAGCAAGACATTAAGATAAAAATCAGACCATAGCTATATATATATAATTATTGTCAACTGTAATATAATCAGTAGATAGAACTCTTATTTTATAATTTAACCAAAAATGCGTATAATTGATGTGGCTAGAAGAAGAAAGCATCTGTTACATATTTTAATAGAATGCAAAACTAGTAAATTTGCAATATTATTCCATATTAATTTCATTATAATATGAGAACAAAATAATTAGAAATTTTTTAGCGTATATATGTGTATATGCCCAATTATATATTAAAAGAATATAAATTTGGAAAATCAATTGCGTACTTCTTAATTAATGCGCGTAAGTCTGATGGACACATAATTATTTAATGATATAAATTTCCTTCAATAAAGTATTTTTAGAATATGCTGCATAACATTTCAAAAAACGAATGATTTCTATTTACACCTGACAATTCAAAATATTGTTTAGTTTTATAAATATTTTTATGGTTATTTTGTAATTAATTTCATTTTGTTATTTAAAGAAATGTTTTTTCGTGGTATTTAAACGCTTCATTTTCAGCTGCATAAAAAATGCTTATTTTTCCCATTTCATTGGCTTGATTTCAAATAAAAAGAAATGTATAATTGTTTATTAGTATTGATTTTCTAGTGAAAGAGTCTAAATATAAGTTCTACATTTAGCATAAATGAACATCTACACTTAGCATATATTAAATTCTTCATTGTATAAAACCTATATTTACAAAACGTGTTTAAAATATTAGCGATAATTTTTGCAGAAATTTTGTTACTACAATAATAAGTTTACGGAAAACTCAAATCCTTTACAAATATTTTGACTAGTTAGTATGAGATTTTAAATTAGATATTAATAATATAATATAATAGGATGAATTGTTCTGGTCTTTTTAATCTCTCAGAAAATCCAAATATCTTAGAAATTCCTTGCGATAAACAGAAAATAAAACAAAGGGTTACGAATCATCAAGTCAGAAAAAATTCTTCTTTAAATACATGGTAAATAAGAAAGTTCTCAAAGAAATGACGGAAAAGAACATGACCTTCAGAAAGTGTAGCCTATTGTCAGTCCTTGTAATTATCAATAGCATCCAGCACTTTCTGCCAACGTGTCTCGAGGTGTTAAATGCTCTTGCTGTAAATTGTGGGGTTTTGGACGCAATGAAGTCCATAAGTGCTTGGCATAAGTTTACTTCATTTGTGAATGATTTTCAACGAAGGTGATTGTCTAGGGAATAGAAGAAGCAGTAATCTGATGGTCAAGATCAGGTGAATAAAAAGGATAGCAAAACGTTTCCCGACCATATCGTTGTAATGTATTCCTGGCCACCCGTGGGACATGCGGCCATGCGTTTTCATCAAAGAACAGTATATCCAGTGACGTAGTGAAGGGGGCTCAAGGGAGTCTATCGTGCCCCAGACACGGCTTTGAGCGGCTATGAAAAATATTTTCATAAAATTTTCATTTTTTTTTAATCGAAATATCAATTTTAATCGGAGAAATATATTTTAAGTTCTATAATTATTTTCTCTTGTAGAAGAGCTTACCATAAATTAAAATGCTCTTATTTTTATATTTCCGTGTTAATAAGTTAGTACAGTTTAATTCATATTAAAATGTGTGTTCTTTTAATCGCGTTTTTCATTATCTTCTCTTACAAGATTTTTTAAACTTTGCTCAAGATTTAAGGTGTTTTATTATTATTTTGTACAGTAAATCTTGTACTTTCAATGATGTAACTATGTTAACTTTTTTCTGATAAAAATTCTTAAATATTAATTATATTGGTTGATTTCCTTTTTATGCATATGAGATATTTTTAAGTTTCAACCTATTTACCAAATTATATGTGTTGATGTTATTATCTCTTGATTTACGAATCAATAATTTAGGATGATTCCAAAAGGATAAGCTCATGATTTAATCTTTAACTGATTTGAGACTTAGTGAATGCAGCAAGATTCACTATGTTCTTTAGAATTCTAATTTTTCTATAAGATGTCTAAATCAAGTTGTATACTTATGAAAAATTGTAACATTGATTAGGCAAATGAATCTTTGCCACTCAAAATAAAAAAGTAGATATCCAATTAATATTGCATTGACTGACAAATACATCATTAGGAACTCGCATGATGTTAGTTATCATTTAGGAATTCAAAGAAATGTTTGTAGAAATTTTGATGTTCTAAAAAACTCTTTGACTTGATGTTCATTTTTTATGGTTATTATAAATCCTTTTATTTAATAAACAATGTTTTCTCTTATAAATAAAAAATGTGAAGTTTTAATCTCATTTTGACTAAAAAAAAAAATCTAAAAAGAAAATTTTATAAAACTGAAATATTATTAATAAAAACTTGCCATCAAATTTCTTATTTAAAATTATATATTTAAAATAAATTATTTAAAACTTAGAAATTTTTTTAAAGTAATTCTTGTTGACTAAATTGTTGCCTTTATATTAATACATTATGTTAAGAAATTCCTTTTTGGAAAGTTAAAAAATTATATGTATTAAATATTTTCATATGTACACATAAAATGTTTCTTGATAATTTATCTTTAATTAACTATATTTCAGTTTATATAATGAAAGCATGTTTAGCATAGAAATCATTTTAAAGAAATATAATGAAATCAGGCAAAATTATTATGCTTTGTAAAAAAAAAACAACAGATTAGTAATATTTTTGAATGAAATAAAATGTTTCACAGAATAAAAATTAGTACTTTTTTTAATATGAATTTGTTATTTTAATTAAGAAATATATTTTAAAATCATAAGTCTTATTACACATATTAAAAATAAGTTGAAAATTTTCAGGAAGAAATGTTCTCAGAATAAAATCATAAGATAGCGTTACGGTAAAAGTGATTAATCCGGCAACTATGTACAATGATTATACATAATTTCCACTAAACTCAGTAAATGTGATAAATTATCGAAATATATGTATAGTCCCCAATATAGGGAAATGTCATAAATTCCGATTACTTTGTAAAAAAACGATATTTTAATTTCAAATAATAAGTATTTTTAAGCTTTAATAAATATTTCGTACAGAAGAGTTTGAAGAATATCATGATGACGTAGAGTAAAACATACAATAATTTCTCAGTTTAAGAATTTAAATAATTGCGTTTTTTGTACGTTCATTTCAGTAGATATTATAAGACTAATAAATTAGATAACAGTATATACATAACTTATAGTATATGTTATGTATCAGACGTAAAAGGTATTTAAAAATACAAAATGTGTGATAAAAATTACTAAAAGTAAATTAAAGTAGATTGTTATTTCAGTAAATAATTAATTTTTATTTTAACAATACAGAACTTTTTAAATTGAATATTAACTAGTTCTTATCGATAACTTTTATATTTTCTTAATTAAAAGATCTGGAAAAAGAAAACAATTTAGATTATTAGAATTGATAAAAACACTTTCATGACAAAACAAATTAAAACCATATTCTAAAAAATTATTTATTTATATTTGCTTTAAGTTTACTTATTTACATACATTAGACTGCTATAACTCTTAGAATTATAGTTTGCCAGATTTTATACATTTGGACATAATAAATTTGCACTGTTTCGAAACACATGGTTTACACATCATTGAATTTCAGAAAAATGATTTTATAACACTATCTTTATCTAATTCTAAATTTACGTAAGTTTGATTTCTCTGATACATTTTCGAATCCTATTCTAATTATAACTTTCTTTTTACTAGATTTTTTTTATCTCAAGTTTAAAAGTACAACCTGAGCCTTACAAATTTTCTATATTTAAGATTATTTTAAACTAGATACTTTACTGTTATTATTTGCATTATTCTCTTATTACGTGTTTATTTTATTTATTATATTACTATTTTTTGAGATGGGGTGCCAAAATTGTAGTATCGTGACCGGGGGCCAATTACGCTCGCTACGCCACTGAGTACACCCTAGCTATTAACCAGTACAGGCTACTTCTTTTGTTACAAAGCCTGTTGCACATGTTCCATTTGCTGCGAATACAGGTTATCAATGATAGTTTGATCAATTGGTAGCAGCTCATAGGGAGCCACCTGATGACATATCTACCAGACACCAGCTTCATCACAGAGGGACTAATCTTCTGACCTGAATTTGCGAAACCAATGCCTTGCCGTGCGCTCATTCGCAGCATTATCCGCAAACGCCCGGCATATTCAGTGACTTGAAGCAACAGCTGATAACCCCACTTTGAAGTCGTAGCAAACAACATCGAACGAGCTCTTTCGACAGGACAATTTCTCTTAGCAACTATACAAGTTTTGATATCTGAATATACGTGGTGGACCTGCTTTTATAACGACTGATATCCCTACTCTCGACTGATCATTATCTTAATCACGTCATAAATTGGCTTGCATACTTATTTTCACTTCATTTAATGGCAACGCAAAAACGGCAAGAACGTTCCTACTTACCTTATAGTTCTGGTTACTTCAACCATTCAGTAAATTAAAAAAGAAGAAAGGCACCAGTAACAGGTGATCAGAACAGTTAAGGTTAAAGTCAGCAAATCATCAAGTCAGATTAAAGCAGAAAGGAGTATTTGAATTATTCACCCATTGAAAAATTTAAAAACTTCTTAATAGAGGAACATAATTTTACATGACATGATCGTTTTAAGAACATTGTTGTACTTGAAATTTCCATTAGACAGACATTCCAATTAAATTTTACGACAATCTTTTTCAAAATTTTCACGTTTCTTGCAAGAAACGTTAAAGAAATTGAACATTCTTCCTCCCTTTAATAATATGTGTTAGGCTATAATCAAATAATCTTTTAATAGGAATGTTCCTCATTTTGTTCACACAAATTGGGTATATTTGTATCATTGTTTTCCCTCTATTGATGAATGTAATTAATTAATGTGTTTGATTTATATCAAATAAAACATATGATGAATAAATATATATACAATGACTAAAAATAGAAGAAATAAATATCTTGTAGTATCATATTAAATTTTTGAACTACTAAAACCGTGTTAGTAAAATTACTATTAATGATTTTAATGTATTCAAATCCATAGTTTTGCAATGCCTGAAATCCTTAAATTGTAAAAACAAACCGCCTTCTTTTACTGTCCTTTGAAAAATTAAATGTTGCCTTATATTTATTTTAATTTTAAGTATACTTAACTAAAATAGTTAAGTTATTATCACTTTAATGCTTTAACAGCTCAGTATTAGTCATCATAATTGTAAATTGAACGTTATAGCAAATAGCTAAACAATGTACATAGTTATAAATAGCTAATTATATTTAAACATTTCCTCAGATTTATAATTATTTGTAAATTTTTACAGTTTTATATTTATTTGTAACCCTATTATGTAATGCCTTATTACCATTATTACCAATATCTAACTGCTTTATTGAAATTAATATTTATTGCTAACACATTTTGTTTTTCTTAAAGCCTAAAACCAAATTTAGGATCCATAATTAAATCTGAGAATTCATCGCTCAAAAAGGGGAAACCACTCATCTTTAAATTAAATTCTTATAATATGCTTAACTTATTCCTAAAGGTTGTAGAAATTTTTAAATAAAATTTCTTATTTAATTACTTAAATACAATAATTTATCGGATCAAGAAACGTAGCATTTAATGATGCTATTTGAAAATGTAACATTGCGTTATTAGTTTGAAAATCACACATATTTTTAGGATAGCCTAATTATATGTTTTGTTTTCCAAGATTATTTATTCATTAATCATGTTCGGAATAAAACTCGCATAGAATTATCAACCTTTTTCTCGTGCACTTTGCTGTTAGGTTCCACATCATGTTAAGAGGAGTATTGTAGATAAAAACTTTATTGACAAAATGGAAAAGAATGAATAAATTTTGGCTAGAAAAGTAAACGAGAAATAACGATCTTTTTTTCACTTCCTGAGTGATAAAAAAAATTACTATAAGTGTAATACGAAAGAAGAAATGGGATTTCTTCATCCATTTAGTTAAGAGTGTAAATTTTGCAAGACTTATTTTCATCAACGGTAGACAGAATGCTGAATTTTTTTTATAATTCAAGTAACTTTTTTATTTATGTATAGTAATTTATTTTATGTTATGACTGTTCTTAACATCTGAAAGTATTAATATTTGCTGTGAGTACACATTTTCATGAAAACAAATCATCATTGCCGGATTTTCAAAACAGTGAACATAATAAAGAAATTTAACTTTGTCTGATAATAAATTTAGTTTCCTTAAAAGTTATTTGCTGGTGAGAATTTCGTTTAGTTATAGAAGTATATTATTTATGTTCTAATTCATTTTTTAATTAATATAATGATTTAAAAAAAACTGCTATGTTGTGTCACTGTGTTTTTTGTTACCTATTATTTTCATAACTTATCCCTCATTCAACATTTTTTGTTTTACCCATTAGATTATTTTAAGAATTGTTCAGTTGAGTTGTCTCCGATTAATTGTACAAAGATTTTTTAACTATTTTGTATATTTTAATAAACGAGTGATCATGAAATATTTTTATACCAAATTCAAAATTCTTTTGAGTTTAAATTGAAACTATTCAGTTTTTATTCACGAATTATGGATTTATTCATATTTTTAAGTTTTCAATTTCAAATCACTTTTAAATCACATTCAAATCACATTTTTCTTAAATCTTATTTACAATGACATTTTGTGTAATGATAGTAATATAGGCAACTCTCGTAAATTCTGCACCTAATTTATTCAGATTTGTTGTTATTGCGTACTAATTTCATTTCCATGTTAAAAAATATCAAATTCAATATACATCGCTTAATTTATATTTAGGATGAAGCCAATAAAAATTGTTTCAATTTTAGAAAATGACGTTTTTTTTCACACTCTCTCTCTCTCTCTCTCTCTCTCTCTCTCTCTCTCTCTCTTTCTCTGTCTTAAAAACTAAAACTATTTTGGGGGATAATTCCATCGTTTGCTCAAGTGCTTAAAAAATAGCCTACACTATGGAAAAAAATGAATTTCTTCTTCGAATATCTAAATTTTTGTGAAAGAATTCCTACTTTCTCTATGCCTCATTTCCGTTTTCTGTTCACACTACACAATGTCTAACTTTACTCGTGATTTTATTTTCACGAGTAATTTCTTAGAATCATAAACTATGCATTTCTCTTAGTGTTGATTTCAGATTGTGCAAAAAACAATCAATTTGGTTTATGAAAATGTTCTTTAATTATGAAAAGATATAAAGTTATGATAAAACCTCTTTTAGTATTATATATTCAAGGCCTAATGGCTTCTATTGCATAAAGTCGAATTGTAATTTAAAACTTAGTAAAAGAAGATGCAGTGATAAACAATATTGATTGTTATGAAACAAATGAAACAATAGGACTGGAATAGTTGACTGATATTAAGAACAAATTATGACTTCAGAAGCATAAGTGATTGAAAGCTATAAATTATTAATTATTTTGATAAAGAAACTTGCATCAATTATTGTGAATTACTATCAGAGAGAACTTATCTGACGGTAAGTCAAGATATATCAATGATCTGAGAGAAAAGACAGCATACCAATTGCAAGTTTTTCGAAGAAAGTTTCTTGTTGTGTTATATAGAGAAGATGGTAATAGTATGTAATCCATTATTTCTTTCTTAGTACCAAAGCAATTAACTGAAGGAGAAAAGCCGAAGCAGAGCAATTTGGCATTTGACTAGGAGAGTGTGACCCTGACTTTAGCTAGCAAGTCTCCATAACACGGAAATTAAAATGCACTGGCCTTTTCTAATTTGAGACTGGTAATACTGGTTCCTAATTGACACTGGCTTTTTCTAATATCGTAAAGCTGGTAATGTATTTGCATCTGATTTTTCGGAGTTATTTTTATCATAAAATTCGTTTCTAATTTTGTGGATAAAGAATTCGAAGAGATAAAGTCTTCCAGAGAGGTCTGTACAAAAGGTCTTCTACAGCTATTGCTAATCAATTTTGAAGGCGCATTTACTTTCTCATTATCAATAATTGCTCTATCTCTTAAAATAAAAATTAACTCAATAGATTCGTAAATACTGTCCGCATCATTCAAGATTTATCTAAAGGGTTGAATAAAGGGAAAGAGAATAAGAGAGATTTAAATTATTTAGACAGACTAAGACTTAGGTAACATGGCCTAATTAAAATGAAAAATTCAAAACTTAGAAGAGGAGAGAACAATTAAAAAAAATAATAAAGCAAAGCTCTTAAGAATTAAATTACTAATAAGCACCCTCATTACAAGAATTTCTGTTACTGAGGTAAGCAAAACAATTCCTAGCTTAATGTTAATTATAGATGCATTGAAAAATATCAAATTGCAATTCGATCAATGAAAGCTGATATATAATTTGAAGAGATACTAAATAATTTTAACTTAAAGATTTTTAGTTTGAAAGGAATAATTTTATAAGAAGAAGATAAAAGGCAGAAATTGAAATTATCAAAGACATGTTGAGCGAAAGCTGACAAAATATCAGAATCCTCACTATTATTTTTCAGTCACTCTCTCATTCATAAATTTAGGAAATTGTACAAGAAATATAATTACAAAATATTGTCTTCTACTTAGTGGCATCTGAAGATCGTGAAAAAGCCCAAAATTTCTTATGCGCATTATTAAAGAGAATAGAATTAGTTTTCAGTAGTGGTAAGAGACCTTCATCTTTGATAAGAAAGGAAATGGATATCTAGAAGAATATATCTGGAGCTATTCTATATGTTTTGTCACACAAGAAATCTATGTTTTTAGCGTCGAATGAGTTTTTAGGCACATAGACACCAATAGATGGTCATAGTAATTTATACTTATATTTGTAATGAAAGACTGAACGATAATAATTAAGTAAATGGGGATATTTTTTTTATTACTAACGTTAATAGTAATAGAGTAAACCATTCTATGGAGTAAATGGATACAGAATATCTAGAAGGATAGACCTGACTTCCCATTCCGCTCAGTCTTTAGATATTTATTTTAGCCCTTAAACTTATTTTAACTGAAAAAATATTCATAAAAATAATGATGTAATTTTAGTTTGCTATTGAAATAATCATACTTTTTTTAATGTGATAAAACGCATGTAGCAAGCAGACGTTTTGCATTTGATTATTTATTGGTTCAGACGTATGCTAATATCAAGTTTTATGGATTTACACAAAAATGGTGTTCAAAATCTACATGAGTAATATTACGAAATAAGTTTTCCTATTTTATTATCCTTAATCAAATTAAATCATTTATTTGTAATTCATAAAGGTTTTATTGATTTAAAAAATATGATTATTTTTCAATATGCAATCCTGTAAGGTACATGTTTAACATTGTCTTTAAAAATTTCATATTTAACTAATTTTAGGTTGCATTTCAAATGATCAAATGTAACAAAAATTCCATCAAGATTTACAAATCTTGGTTTACTTTATATTCAAGGAGGTCACTAATTGAATACAAATAGCGTTCCTGTAAAATATATGTATAGGCATCGTTGCGCATTCTATTATACTAACACAAAAGTTACTCTGTTGTCTTAATATCATACGGCCAAAGCTTTTATCTAATGAACTGCCTATACTCATTTTTCATTTGGAGTTATGATTCCATATTATTTTCACAATGAAATTTAAAAATCAACCACTAAAGTACGAAGAAAAGTTAAAACTTTAATTTAAATTTTCATGCATGTTTTTTCAATACCGAATATTTTATATCATATTTTTGTTTTCTTATATGTGACATTTCTTAAAACATAAGCCTTTAATCCAACAAAATAATAGAATAACAATTTTCTAATAACATCATACATTTGATATAACTGAAAAAATATCCTCGAATACTTCAGTTCCTTATGATTTTAATTCATTAGATCCAATATAAATAAATATTAAATATACATTTTGTATTAATATCAGATATAAACATATCTCCTGATAAAATCAATACTTCAAAAGACAAATGTAAATTTTGAATTTGAAGAAAAATAATTTATATGATTAAATGTCGGATAAGATGTAGTTTTTTTTTATTAATGTAATAAATTTAACTAATTTGAATCAAATGCAGTTATTTCAGAAAGATTGTAAAAACTATGAAAAGACCACCCAAGAGAGTTTCGACATTCAAAGAAAAAGGAAGAACCAATGTTTGGGAACGGAATTCACTTTATTCTTATCAACCGCAAAAAGAGAGATTGCAAAGCACTGCACTTTATAAGAAGGAAAGTGACAGAAGGATAGATTCCCAAGACTTTGAAAAGTTTGATACATAATTGCAAATATTTATTATCAAGCAGAGATACCAGATAACTTCTTTCAGCAGCTTAATCCTTCAGTTGAAGAAAAATTATAGGTGAAATAAAATTAAATTAAAAGAATGCTTTGATTTAAATTTTAAAATACAATGAAAATAAATAAAACTTTGGAGCAACTGGAAAGAAAGAAATGATTTATTTTCTATAAGTAGCTGCAACTCAAGAACGAAGTACCCATTTAACAACCGAAGTTTTAATCGTTACATTTCCAGTATGATATGTTTGTTAATTGCCATCCCTTTCGAATGACATCTTTTGTTGTGTTAATTTTGATGCAGTTTAAAATTTATGATAGATCATGTGATTATGAAAACAAACCCACGTTACTTCAGCGCTCAATCTAGTATTCCTCTAAATATTTAAGACAAATTTTATTTTTGTAAAAAAATAAACGATTTGAAAATATCCAATATTTTTTAATTAAAGTCAAATATTATTCTAAATAATGACAAAAATATTTATTTATTTATAAGCTAAAAATTAAAAGCATATAACATACAAAATTGAAACAAAAGAATGCAAAACAAAAATAATTAATTAAGAAACACCTGCACCTGCTTTCAAAATATATTTACACATATTTTTTTCACATTTTAATTCTGTTAAAAAGAAATGAATTGCTGTGCCATATTGCAAAAGTAACATCAAAATCTCAAGAAATATTTTTCTTACATTTAATTCTCTGTAAGTTATTAACTTCATCTTTCAAGTTTACTTAGTTATTAATTTCTTACTAAATTGTCATACAAGCCACTAAACATTGACACGATTTTGTCTAATAATCGAAACTAAAAGGACTTTAATTAATTTTGGAAAAACTTCTTTCGCCATTTCTTGCAATCATATATATATATATATATATATATATATATATATATATATATATATATATATATATATATATATATATATATATATATATATATATATATATATATATATATATATATATATATATATATATATATATATATATATATATATATATATATATATATATATATATATTTGTGTGTGTGTTTATAGTTATATTTTCAAATTAATACACTAACATAGTTTGATACAAAATTTAACTTTGCCATTAAGTTAGTACATGAGTTGAGCCTTCCTTTATCTCTCATTTATCACAAAACTTTGAACTTCTTATATCACAAAATAAATTTTAACTCAGAATCTGTTCAAATTTATTTTGTTAATTCTTTCTTATTTTAAGTCAACAGTATTCTCATGAGTCAAAACATATTCCAATTTTTTACACTGTCTTAGTAACGTTTCTTTAGATATGATACTTAAAATATATATCTTCCATGAGAACTACAAATAATCAAAGTAGTAACAAAATAGTAAAAATCTCGTACGTATTGCGTATTTAATGGGGAATCATATGTATTCATAAAATAAATATATATCTTTAGATTTTCAAATTGTTCATTTTGTACTTTTTATTCCTTGTTAAATGGCATCTCGTTATACATTGATGACAAAAAAGTCCCGACACTAAGAAAAGTTATTGTATAATAATGAAAATTAACCAATATATTTGGATCAAGATAACATATCAAATTGATTTAAGTTTCAAGATCACACATTAATTCAAGCACGCGGAGAGGAATTAAAAAGGGAAATAAATTGATACATTAATAATCACTATAACAGACAGAATTTCAAATGCAAGCAAGAAAATGATTATGCATTGTGTCATATAAATTCTAGAAGTCACTTTGTATAATAAAGTTCCATGCCTGTTGTTGGTCATTAGACAGTGCAAGGACATTTAATACTAGTTGTGAAGGACGTTTGAGTTGTCTCTCTCACACATGCTAAATTTAAGAAAGGGCTGATGGTCTAGATGATCAAGGCACTCAGTAGAGTATATTCGGCTACAATAATGGTATGAAGATGAGTGTTATCCTGTTGGAAAATACTCCTTCAAAGAAGTATATGAATGATCAAATCGATTCCTTATACTGACCAACAAATTTGAAATCATAATGCGAGGGATAACCACGGGAATTCTCCTGCTTTCGAAAGAAATTGCTCCCCACTTCTTAATTCCAAGTGAAGAACCAATGTATGTAGGTTGACTGCACACGTTCACTGTACTGCCTTCTGACCAACACAAAATCATAATTTTCACCAAGTAAGAATGAACTTTTCTCAGAAAGTACAATAGATTTCTATTCCTTCAATGATCACTATCTTGACATCACTTGACTTTTGGAAACAGTGAAATGTACACTACAGGGCTTCTGGATCGGAACTTTCTTTGAAGTAACTGATTTGTAACATTTCGTTGTGACACTATGAAGTCAACTGCAGATAAAATTCTGTTGCAAAACATAGTAAGATACGCTGTAACCTGTTGCCAAACACAGCAGTCTTCCCTCTCAGTAGAGCCACATGACCGTACAAAATCCAATATTTCTACGGTTTCATTTTAACTTGACCTTTGCTGTTAATAATCATGCACAATGGATTCATTCCTTTCATGCCATTCTTCAATACCGTGGGAAGAAAATTCACATCCTCGTAACCATATTACACGATCTCATTTAAACTCAATGAGTTGTTGATATTATTTTCTTCTTCTTCTTAAAGGCATAATTGATTAATATCAACTTCCTACGCTAAATTCCAACAATAAACAATGCTCAAGAGCTTTATAGCGCTTATTTAAAGCTAACCTAATTTGCATTTTCATTTTATTACAAGACACAAATTAATGATCTCAGCCTAAAATTTAAATTTACATCATCCTTAAGATGCATTAATTCAAATACCAAATTTACTTTATCTAGCACATTTGCTTCTTGTTGTTGAAGTATTTTTTTTCAATGTAGTCCATTCAAAATTAGCACCAACGTCATTTACGACAACAAATTCTTTTGCATCAATAATTGTTTCATTGAAAAGCGTATTCGTTCGAGTATTCTTAGTGAATACTTCTCATTTTTGAAAAAATCAAATACGGATGTTACATTTAAATATTTTGTCATCATTAATTTGCTTGTTGTGTGGATTAAGACATTAAGAATTTTATACCAATTAATATAAACATTAAATTATTTAATATAGTTCAATAAACAAGATGCCATGTCTCAAATAAAATTACCGATTTCTTAGCTTTTCTAAATGCCTAGCACGTGGCCAAAATTATTAACCAATTTGACTTTTATATCTTCTATCGTACACCCTCATCTGTCACTCAGTTATAATATATAAGTAATTTTGAACATATTTTAAAATTAATACCCTTGAAAAAATAATTACTAAAGCATATATATATATATATATACTTGAAGAAAATGGTGGTGTAGTTTCCAAGAGGATTTTTGGAATATCAGTAACTAAATACAGAGAATCAATATTATAAAAAACACAAAATACCCATTTTGTGTTTTTTATAGTATCAAAATTTATTTTTACATTCTAGATTACGTGTGTGCGTGTGTGTTCGTGCGCGCTTTTATTTTATCATGCATCATATTAGACACGTTATCAAATCTTTGTCATCTGGTAACCTTTAAAAGTATACCTAGGTTATTAAATTTTTCTACTGGAATTTCAGAAGCGTTTTCTGAAAAAGACTCTTCAGTTGATAGGAAGCCATAATGCTTTAATAAACTTTTATTTTGATCTTAATTACGTTAACATTATTGATTTAAACATAACCATTTACAAGAACCATTTGTTGTCCCTTACAAATGTCTAGCATGCAGTCTAAAATTGAGGTACAATATTTTGATTTTTCTGTAATATGAAATTTTTCTTTGTGATCCTGCACTTATATTATTTCATTCTGTATACTTTCTCCGAGATAGTGAGCTTTAGTTTCTTTTTTATAGCATGTTGCTGACGTTCTTTTCTACAAAAAAATCAATTTCAAGTAAAAGTAAAACGATTCTTCAGAAATCGCCATTATTGTCCACAAACATTTTGTCAAGCGCATCTCAAATACTATATAAATTTTATCAAGCATTTTAATAATTACAATAATTCTTAAATTGAAACTTGTGGATTGCTTCGGTGCTGTCAACAATTTCAACAGTAGTCTTATAATAATTTAATATTTGATTTATTTCTAACCATGCTTTCCTAAGTAAATATGATTTCCAGAAATTTCATGGTCTTTTAAGGTACCGATGAAGGATTTCTAGCTTTCAAACTTTTTCATTGAAAGGAAATTAATCACACAGCTAAAAATTTTGTAGCACTGGTAGTAACTGCAGCTTTGCATACAACTTAATATCATAAAACATGCTTTCCCTTTCTTGCAATACGCCTACAATAATCTAACCTAAAATATTGACCAACTTCAAAGAAAATAACTTTTTTGGGTATCTTAAAATACTCAGCTTCAATTTTGAATCTTGACTTAAAGTGAAATATCCCATGTGTGCTTATAATTTTGGGCCAATTTTTACAAACACGCACATACACATATATATATATATATATATATATATATATATATATATATATATATATATATATATATATATATATATATATATATATATCGTCCATTTGTTATCAATATTCCATGACAATTATATGCATTCTTTAATAATTGGACATAATGTTAGATTCTTTAAATCACCAGTTTGTTATGGTAATACCAAAATAACTGTCTTTAATTTTACTGGTATTGTCTATGAGTTCTAACCTTCAACATTTGCAATGGTAATTTGGAAATAATTTATCTGAGACATCAGCGCACAGGCTTATACCTCAAATTAAATAATTTAACATATAAAAACAGTAAAAATAAAAATATGGTATAAATAATGGTATAAATAAAAAATATATATGGTATAAAATAAAAAAGTTAAAATAAAAATATAGTACTAAATAATTTAAAACCGTAATTAATGTAACTTTAAAATTGCAGTTTATCAACCAAAATAAAAAATACTTTTGAGCTATATAAAATAGTTCAACTTACTCTGTAAACATAAAAAAATTATATTGTAATAATAAATGAAATTCATAAAAAATAAATAGTTGGTGAATGAAATTAATTAAAAACAAATTTATGATTCTTGATTTTGAAATTTCACTCAATTGAAATTTCAATCAAACAAGATTTTTCCATTGTTTACAGTATAGATTCAAAAAATTTTCATGAAATTATGAAGTAATTGTATCCATTACATTAATTCCACATTGATTCATATAATTTTATTTATTCAATAAACATTTTTATAGATTCGTTAATACTCCAATTTTCGCCTTACGATAAAACAGTGTCTATGAAATTAATGGGTTTGATCATAAATGTGTGTGTGCATTTAATTTAAACATTGGCAGATTACATTGAACTTAAATTTCTAAATATTGCAAATACTTACTATGATGCTATACTTACTATAACAGAGCGAATTAGCGAATTGAAATCACTCATTTATATATGGAGAAAATAAACAAGTCTATGCATATGGTATTCGTTTCTTATTCCTCTTCAAAATATATCAATCAGAGCCTTACCTATTTGTTAATTTAAGTAGCAGACCGGGCTTTGTATGCCTCACACATTCTGCGTTGATTTAATTGTAAAATAAACTTGTGATTCTTTTTTTCGGAATTTACTTTATTTGTATAAGTTTATAATGAAAATTTACATTTTTAATTTGCTTATGTTTAAATAAACAAAAATCTATTTTCTTTTAATTGCAAAATTAAAAAATAATTTTATTTCAGTTTGTCTAGATATTAATTATTTTAAAAATTAAAATGTTTTTAATCTTCGATAACATTCTCATTTATCTTCAATAGAAGAAATAAACGACTCTAGTATAAAAATAATCGTCCTCTTAGCAGCAAATATAGAACATGGCAATAAATGTGTATGTATGTGTGTTGTGTTTATATATATATATATACACAACACACACACATACACATATATTGCCATGTTCTATATACACACATATATAATACATGTACACATATACATATAGATTGAAATGCTGAATCTTTTGAAAATAAATTACCTCCACACTCTTCCACATCATTAAAATCTTTAAATATTGTGAAATGGCAATCTCACAAAATCAATGCAGAATTTTTCTTTCTCCTTCTCCTGGGGAATACAAGCAATATATCTGTATACATAATACATAGGTTAATTTTTATTTGTCTAATTAGTATGTTAGTTTTTAATACTATTTCCTTTGGAGTTCAAGAGTAGTTTTCAAAGCTTAAACATAAAGAATATAAATAATAATTGTATATATTTAGCGAAAGAAAATTTTCATGATCTTTAAATTTGGATAAGTTAATTATTTAATCCAACAATATTTTGCTCCACTGACACCTAAAATGTCAGCTCTATTAAGTTTTTTGAATACTTGTCTTTAGAATAGACTGCTATAAGCGATAACTCTGGAATATTTTTTACTAATGAGGGCAAACGACCTTTAAATTAATTTTGTACAGATATTTTCTTATATTTAATAAAAGTATGCTCTGTTACTGGTGTTGAATTTTTTGAAAAGAATATGAAATTTAACTGCATAATGAGATTGAATTCAATAAAATAATATGTGTAAAACGAATGTTTTGCTTTCGTAGCTCTAAAAATGTTTGGTATCTAATGATTTCCCAATAAATAGACATGATTAATTAAAAATTATTTCTCGTAATTTTTTATTCATTGCAGACAATTAAAATTTTAAATTCTATACTGTTTTTCACCTTTGTCATTGAGATAAAGATGCAATAGTAATTATACATACTTTTTTTGGCTTCTTGATCGAAAATTTTCAGAATGTTTTCAAGGAAAATTAGAACTTTTCAAAACGGAATTTGTTGCTAGTAAGATGTACAATTTCTGTACTTTAAATATGCCCTGTTTATAAGATCGAAATGCTGTGTATCGAACCACTTTTTATTCTCTATCCTTCGTACTTTAGATGATTTTTTTTTTAATATAAAGGTGCTTTTAAGTAAATAAATGCTTAAACATAGACAGTATTATTATTTATGCAAAGTATTCAGTTCATGCTCTTTAGCCTTTCTTCTGGATAAATTTGAATAATCTTTCACCAAGTTCTATACACGTTAACTTGTGAATCTTTTAACTTTAATCTGTTGAAAGTAGTGATTCTTGTCATGTGAAGGGAAAGAATACCTCGTAGCAAGATTAAGCAAGGTATTCAAAGAGATTTCTCTTTCTGTGCTCACGTCAAGTAAAATGCCACAATGATTGATTGTTTCCTAAGAACGAATGCTGAATTTGACCTATGATTTACTTATTTCTACCCTAGTAGCAGAGGCTCAGTGGCCATTTACTGGTTTCATTGGTAGCTCACTTTACACCGAATTTTTTCACCGGTCCGTGACCAGTAACTTACACAAGAAACGGTACTGTATTTTCTACCGCATATTCTGAACAACACCGTTGTTGGCTGCTGATAGAGTGGTCGCTGGATGGCGGCTGCAGCATTTACTATTGAGACTGAAGTAAAATAAAATCATGTGCAAACTTATTAATAAGTCTACGCATGTGTGGCAGCTATATTTGAAAGTCGTTGCGTTATTTACCACTTTTCTGTATGTTTACTTAAAATCTTGAATAATAACATTATTTTTAACACAGAATAATTTTGTAAGTACTATATCAATTCTCTCTTTTGAATAAATATAAAATATATATCCTTAAAATATCTATTTATTTAATTCTATCACTATTGATCTTGGATCACATTATTTTTATGAAGTTAATTTTTATTTGTGTTCGTAAAATTAAGTCAAAATAAGTATTACAAATAATAATCTATTTTAAATAATATGAGAATTATATATATATAATTTTAATATTAAGTTTCACTTTAGTTTCTTCATTGTTTTTTATCTTGGATCTATAATATTAATAATCTACGATTATTATGATAGTTAAAAACCAGTAGCCACCATAAAAAGCAATGTTGATAATATCTTTTGTATATTTTTGATATATACTATTTTCCAATAAGATTTCTGTTTGTTATTAGCATTAATATGTGAAATTTGGCCATAGCTTAACATTTTCAAATAAATTTAGAGCTTTATTCCAAAAGAAATTTCTTGGAATCTAATCAAATGTAAAAATTCGTCTTAGTGATAAACATCAGGATTGATTATATATTATTATATTGAAAGGACTTTCTATAAATTGGTAAATAACGAATCTCTATAAGTAATTTCTAAATTTTAAAGTTTAATTATTCTTTTACATTTGAAATTTAATCATATTCTCATAATAATTAATTTTGTTACAATAATTTCCAGGATTTCAGAATAAAATTTATTTTATCTTTGGCTTATTTTTAGTGAATTGTTGAAATTAGTCCATGTTGTTGAAGTCAATTTTCAGCATACGTCAATGTACACAGTTTGTGTATTAATATTAGTTTTTATTATTTAAAAGAATATCAAAAAGAGTTTTATGTATGCATTATAATATGTTTATATTTACAAATAAATTCTTCCGTTGAACAGAAAGTAAAAAAATGCTCTTTTCTTTAATACCCCTGCTTATAATCCTGAAGAAATAGCTTCGGTTCAACAGTTAATGGGTTTGAATCCCAGCTTGAGCTTGGATAGTGGTTCGGAATTCACTTTAAACTATATCTCTTGGTCTAATTAAATGTAAAAATCATGTAAAAAATTTACATAAAATGGTTGTATAATTTTTAGTATTTTCAAAAAATGTAAATCTTTTTAAAAAATACACGATGAAAATGGAATATTTAGGAATAATTTATGATTTTTTTCTTTCAGATTATTGGTATTATTAACGGGGTAGAATAGAAAAATACTGTTTATATATATATATATATGTAACCAAATTTTTAAATCAATTTTTGTAAAATCTGTTTCTATAATTCAATTTTAATAATAATTATTCGTTACATTATTTTATTTTTGTATAATAAACAACAATTTTTATAGAGCAATATATTGTATAATAGCAAAATAATATAATAAAATTACAAATATTATTACATGGAAAATATTTAAACCATACATTAGTACCAATGCATTCAATGTGCAAATTTTGTATTACAAACTGGCAGATATTGAAGTGTATATTTATATATTGCTGCAAAAATTATATTTAATGTATATTTTTACCGATATATTAACTTTTAAAAGAAATAATTCCAGAAACTTGATCTGGTTTTCATATTTCTTGGAATCTTTTCCTGATATAATGCAAATTTCGAAGTAATTTAAAACATTACACAACAAATTTGATTACAGGTTTGCAATTTATTTTTAAACTTTCTAAGGTGAGCTTTTTGTACAAATAAATTTTAAAAGTAATATAGTGCAATATGAAAACATCTTTAAATTCAAAAGCAACTAATTCAATTTAATCAAAATATTTCATAATAATAACTATTGTAACAAATCAGAAGAAAACAATATTTCATATGGTACTGTTATAATTTTCCTTACATGTTTTATTATTATTTTCTTAATATATGTCGTTTTAAGTTATATTGTTCTTGAAGAAGAATTGTAATTTTCTTTTAATTAAGAAGAATTGTAATTTTCTATATTTCATTAATGCTTTGCTTATGTATTTTTTAATACCAAGTTTACCATTGGATTAAAATGCTGATTAGAGTATATGGATCAAATTTATAACTTTTTTCTTTAAATTTAAACATTAATTTTAATATTTTGACAACTTTTATTTTTGTAACATGTAATGTTTATAAGTGTTTTATAACAGAAGCAACTTAATGTTAATAGTATCAATTATAAAAATGTTTGTAATGTTGATCTTTCTTTGTTTTCAATGTTATTTTATTTAACAGTATTTATAGGAGCAAAATTTATTTATTTATAGCTTCTGTTTACCACCGTGACAGATCTATCACAAATATTGATGTTCAGCAATAAATAAAGAAATGGTTGATGTGTGCTCCTGCCAGAGAATAAATTGTAGAAATAAATTTTAAAAGTTATATAGTGATATATGTAAACATTATTAAATTCAAATGTAAAAATTTATTTTTCTAATTCAGTTTACTCTAAATATTTCAGAATCATAACCATTGTAAAAAAATTATAAGAACACAATATTTCTTATGAATCTGTTATATTAATATTATAAAATTTATTTAATCCCTAGTAGCAATTCAGCACTGAGGTTGTGATTGGGTTAACGACATTAACCGATGGAAACTCAGCGGCCCCTGTGCGGCAATAGTGCATGGAACAGTGGACCTTTTGCCACCTCGGCCGGAGAGCGGCTGCGGTGTCCCCGCCCGTTTAGTTGAAGTGCACTGTGTGATAAGTTTATGGCGTATGGCCCGGTGAGTTTTTTAAGATTCCATGAAAAGGGAGTGAGTGCATCGATGATACTATGCCATTCAATTTTGTATTCTTCTCGTGTACCTATGCTGTTTTCCGGCTTAAATATCAAAAATACACTATCGTTAAAAATAATTTAATGATAGTGTATTTTTGATAATAAGCCAGACAATATTGAGGAAAACTTATTTTAACTATTCATATATTTATAAGTGTTTTAATAGATAAAAATACTTGTGTTGAAGGAGTTTTTTTAATACTTATAAATAAATTCAAAATGTAATAAATAATTTATATAGTATAATTATGTAAGTGAAATTAATATCAAATGTATTTTACCCAATATCTAATATTTTTGCACTATAGAACACTTCAGTATTTTCAAGTTTTCATTGCAGGACACAAAATTTACATTCAATAATTTCAGTTTTATAGATTTGCTTTTATTTTTTCACTAATATGAAAAATCCAATAAATGACAATGTTTATTATAATTTTTTTAAAAAATAATTTCCAGTTTTAGAAAAAATAGTTTAGCAGGTTGTTAATTGTTATGATTTTCCTAATGTTTTCTAAAAAAATTTTACACCGGAAATTTAATTGCAAAAATCTAAATTTAATTCCCTTTATAAGATATATATTTTAACATGTGTGCATAGATTTAGTTTTAGAAATTAGAATCATGCATAATTCAATTAGTTCCAATATATCTGTAACAATAGGTATAAATTATTATAGAACCTTTCTAAACTAGATACATTTGAAAGATTTAAAAGAAAACATTGGTTCTATTTTAATATAGAGCACAGACAGTTTTGATTCTATGGTCTTAGTTAAATTAATGTTTGATATTTTTTTTATATATTTTCTATTAACAGCTGAAAAATTGACTTAAATATGAATATTCTAGCAAATTTTCAACAGCAATATTTGTAGAGCTAAAGGTGATAAAAGAAATGAGTTACAAATTTTTGGTGACAAGTGTATTAAATATATTATTGTAATAAGATTGAAAATTCAGTTACATTTTCAGATAAAGTGTTCCTATTTTACAGCATTTTTGATTTTAATATATGTTAAACTATTTACTTCAATATTTATGAATTTATTCACAAAAAGAAAATGTTCACAAAAGATAAATCTTTATTATTTTTATTACATATTATCAGCATTAGACTGGGCTTTCTCCAAAGCTCGTTTTAAAAGTCCCCCATCGCTGTCAGGAGCACGCATCAACCATTTCTTTATATACTGCTGTACATCCATATCTATGATACGGCTGTCATGGTGGTGAGTAGAAGCTACAAATAAACAAATTTTGCTCATATAAATAATGTTTAATGAAGTAACATCAGATACAAAGTAAGGTGAACATTTCAACATTTTTATAATTGATATTATTAACATTACATGGAAATGTCACAAAAAATAAATTTTAAGATGTTAAAATATTAAAATTAACATTTAAATTTAGAGAAAAAATAAATATATTAAATTTAATTCATGTACTATAATCAACATTTTGATCCAAAGGTAAACTTGGCATTTAAAACACACACATACATACATATAACAGTATTTTTCCATTCTACCCCATCAATAATACCCATAATGGGAAATAAAAAAAATCATAAATTAGTCCTAAATATTCAATTTTCATTGTGTAATATTTAAAAAGATTTATATTTTTATAAAATACTAAAAATAATAAAAACATTTTATTTACATATTTTGCACGTGAAACTAATTAGACCAGGACATACAGTTTAAAGTAGATTCTGAACCACTATCCAAGCCCAAGATGGGATTCAAACCCATTAACTGTTGAACCGAAGCTATTTCTTCAGGTTTTGAAACAGGGGTATAGTAGAAAAGCACCTTTTTTACTTTCTGTTCAAAAGAAGAATTTATTTGTAAATATAAACATATTATAATACATACATAACATATAAAGATATTATAATACATACTTTTGGAATAAAACTTTAGATCACTAAATTTATTTTAAAATACTAACCTATGGCCAAGTTTCACATATTAATTCTGATAACAAAAAAGAAATCTAATTACAAAAATAGCATACATCAAAAATATAGAAAAGAAATTATTAACATTGCCCTTTAGGGTGGCTACTGGTTTCTGATTATCATAATAATCTTAGATTATTAATATTATGGATTCAACATCACACACAAAAACAATGAGCTAAAGTGAAATTTAATATTAAAATTATATATATAATTCATATTATTTGAAATAGATTATTATTTGCAATGCTTATTTTGACTTAATTTTACGAACACAAAATAAAAATTAACTTCGTAAAAATAATGTCATAGAATTAAATAAAGAGACATCTTAAAGATATACACTTTATATTTATTCAAATGAAATTGATAGTACTTATTAAATTATTCTGTTAAAAATAATGTTATCATTCAAAATATTAAATAAACATTTGGAAAATAATACTATGATTTTTAAATATGGCCGCCACGCATGCGTAGATCTATTAATAAGTCTGCGCATGATTTTACTTTCCTTCAATCTCAATGGTAAATGCTGCAGCATCCGTCCAGTGACCACTCTATCAGCGACCGATGACGGTATCGTTCAGAATATGCGGTAGGAAAAACAGTAACCGTTTCAAGTGTAAGTTACTGGGCACGGACTGGTCAAAAAATTCGGTGTAAACAGAGTTACCAATGAAACCGGTAAATGGCCACCTCAATACTACTGAGCCTCTACTACTAGGGATGTATGTGGTTTCATTTTATATAGTGTTTGTAATTTATTATGAAAAATTAATGGATAGTTTTTATTTTTCATTTACATATTTATATTCTTAGTAAATATGAAGTTTGTCACGGGATCAAAATGTTAAATGGAGTATATAAATAAACTTTCTATTTTATAAGTATTCTTTCTAAATTTAAATCGCAATTTTATTAATCTTTTAACAACTTTAAACTTGCATGACAGTTCAGTACAATATTTAAAATTATTTTTTTAGATTGGGTAGAATTTATTCAGAAGCAATTTAATGTTATTCGTATCAAATAAAAATGCTTGAAAAGTTATGTTGTTTCTAATATTAATTATTTTTATTTTTATTTATAGCTTCTACTCAATGCCATGGCAGCTGTATTTCAAATAATGATGTACAGCAATATACTAAGAAATGGCTTATGTGTGCTTCTGACAAAGATGGAGTACAATTTACAATCTTTAATTCGACTTTTATTTTTCTAAATTTGGAAATTATTTAAAAAAATCTTAAGGAATATTGTCTCAAAGCAAATTTATTGGAGTTTTTCTATTAGTAAAAAATAATCAAATAAAGCAAATTTCTAATACTGAAATTATTGAATGTTAATTATTTGTTCTTTAATAAAAACTATTGAAAATACTGATAAGTCAAAGAGGGAAACAATATTAGATGGTCTGTAAAATATGTTTCATATTAATTTCACTAAAGTATATTATCCGATTTTTTATTACATTTTTAATTCATTCAAAACTATTAAAAAAACTACCTTCCAATATAAGTATTTTTATGCATGAAAAAACTTATGGGTAAAATGTAATTTATGTAAAAAAAAAAGGTGTTTTCCTCAATATTGCCTGACTTAATAACAAAAATACACTACCGTAAAATTATTTTTAAACGATAGGGTATTTTTGATATTTAAGCCTGAAAACAGCATTAGAACACGAGTCGAATACAAAATTGCTTGGTATAGTATCATTGCTGCACTCATTCCCTTTTCATCGAATTTTACAAAACTCACCAGGCCATATGTCATAAGCTCATCACACCATGCACTTCAACTGAATGGATGGGGATACCGCAATCGCTCTCCGGCCGACATGACAAATAATGCACAGTTCCATGCACTATTGTGACACAGGGGCCGCTGAGTTTCCATCAGTTCAAGTAGTTAACCCAATCACCCCCCCAGTGTTGAATTACTACTAGTGTATACACTTATTCGACAGTCATCAGTATTGTGCAAAACATGAGTCATCGTAAAATGATACATCAGACATTATTTAACTTGATTGTAAATACCATCATTCTAAAGGCAACCAGCCACTGTAGCATGGAAAAATCCATTGATGTAATGATAATTATAAATTTTGAGCCCTTGATTACCTAAATATATCTAAATTGAATGTTTTCATATTACAGACTCGATATGATAATGGTTTCATAATGGATTCACTTTCAACAAGAACATCCATGATTTACTAATTTCCACAACTCCTCTAATGCATTAAAAGATTCAGATTAAAGCCACTGTAATGTATATCTATACTAACTCTGAATAATTTTGTAAGTTACAATTCGATATATGTTTGTTTAATTGGCTCCTTGATGAATTATAAACCTCTCAAAGTCTAATAATTTTCTCTAATGCTGTGGGATGCGTTTATAAGATACTCTTCATGTCAATAATGTGTATTTGATCAGTAATTTTAGCTGTAAATGTTCACTGCTTAGAACCGAGGCTCTTATCATTTCTACTATAGTTTAAGCTGAAGCGTTGTATGCCTAGGCAAGGGTTTTTGAAGCCACATCTTAAATCAAACTCGCCGAGATAGATTTACATGTCAAATACCATAGAAAAAGTTCAGTTATTTAAGTTTACATTTTACACTGCATGATACATTTAATCTAATTTAACAATAACAGGAAAATTTTTTTAATGATTTCCTTTACTCTCACTAGGTGGCTGTTTCATGCTGTCTTTGAGCCCCTGTAGTTATTGTAATTATTTCATACGACTTCACAGAAACTTTTTAATTCTAACCGTGTCAGAAAGTAAAATAAATAGGTAACGAAGATAAACAAAACATGGTTGTTTGATTCAACTTTTATTTTTTTAAACTTTTTAAAGTTTTACAAAATGACAGGTAAAATTAAACCAAGTTTTAAAATCCAATATCTAAAAGTTTTTTTATTTTATTTTCGCAATAATAGCATATTATTATCGTTAAAATTTATATTATATTGTTCTTTTATAAGTTGTTATTAAAATAGATTATCGTAAATTGCATTTTTGTTACAAATGACCGAAAATAAAATATATAAGATTTTATAACTTTGTTTGCTTGAAATAATGATCTTTCAGCATGCAAATAAGTAAAATTCTAATTTCCTTATAACTTTTCATTGATATATTTTATTTTGAAAAGGCATTTGAAATAATTTCAAATATGAAATTTTTAAACAAGAACTAGTGTTACATATTAGAAACCTTTTTTAAATATAAAACTTTTCCAGTTATTGTGGTAATTATTTTTAATAAGTGATTATCTCTTAAAACATAATGCTTGAAAAAATAATATAAATCTGTTATTTGTAATGACTAAGAATCGTTCTTAAGAAACAATAAATTGACTTTTAAAAGTCGTCATTCGTTTTTAATTTAACATAGCCACACCTTGCTGTAGATTTTAGGTTGTGAATTTTGTATGTTTATAAGATTTGTTTTGATAAATAATAATCAGAATTTAATACATATTTAATTTCCAATGTTTGAATTTTTAAATCTATATAATTTTTCATTTACTTAAAAGGAGAAAATAAATTGTTGTGAATTTTTTAACTAAATTTCTTGAACTATTTTAAAATATTTTTGAATGTATTTAAGCTATGTTTTTAGACTTTGTTATGTATATTTTGTTAAGAATTTACAGTAAGACATCAAATATAAATAAATATGTGCTGTAAGAAATTTTAATCATAGGGGAAAATTTGGGCTTTATTTCTTAATGTAATTACTATGTTCTTTTGAAAACCTGACATTACTTTAATAATAGTGTTCTTTATTTCTGATAATGCCTTTCAAAAATTTAAAATCATCTCATCTATTTTTTAAATAATATCAAAAGATTAGTGTACATCCCATACATTTTGTCAAACTAATGATGGAATGTAAGTTTCTATAATTGGTATCAGTATTTGAAAAATATCTTCAAGTATTTTGAAATAGTATAAATTAATCAAGTTGTTTTAATGATAAATGTGATACGTTCTGTGTAGCTATATTGTGGCTATGGAAAATCTCTAAATCTTTTAAGTAATTAATGGTATTAAATTGAATTATTTTATACTTTTAAATTGCATAACATTAAATTTAAGATCACTGTCAATAAAAATAAAAAATGATTTTATTGACAACCAGAAGAGTTGTGCATGTATTTGGTACACAATATTAAATACAATTGTTAAGAATTGTTACCAAGTTGTTATTAATTAACTAAAAGCAATTCTTAAACTTTTCCAATTGAAAACAAATTGCATGGAATATCAGGATATGGGGATTTCTCTCTATCCCGGTATTCGTTGCAATATTTGAATTAATAATGTGTCTATGACTAACATCTATTTTTATTTTGTAAATTAAATAAAAAATAGATATTGGTTATAGATTTATGATAATCAATGACTTTTTTTCAGATTTCTCTTATGATTCTATGTGCTTAGAAAGTGTAGCATTTTTAAAGTCTTTTGGTTAATTTAAATATGCTTAATGCAACATGAAATGATGATTTTAATTTCAGCACCATATTTTTTTGCTTTTTGGATTAAAAAAAGAAAGGTGATCTACAGCTTTGAAAAAAATTCATTGTGGAATACGAAATTAGAGTATATATATGCTTTTCTTAAAATTTTGATTTTTTGATATTATGGTTATATTTTACCAACTATAATTGTTAAAGGTTTAATTTGTTTAAAAAATGAATTTTCTAGAAATTCTTGAATTTGGGCACCATTCCCCCCAAATGAATTTCCTCTAAGTTTTTATGTTATAAATATAATTTCTACTTTTAATATTACTTTTTAATGTAAATTATAGAGCAATCTATTGGATTTGAAATAGGTGAAATAAAAATTATATTTTTAGATGGGTTTCTTGTGTATTGTTTTATGAATATTTGAAAGTTTCTATAACATGTTATCAGTATTTTATGCCTGTTTACCTCTTTTTCAGATTTCTATAATTTAGAAACATCTTTTAGTAGCTCACCATTTGGTATGGCTGAATGTCATTCTAAAGACAGATCTATTGATGCAAGTGAAGTTTTAGCAGCAGCTTTAGAACAAATGGACGATATTATTGCTGGTAAGAAAATTTTAATAGTTTTGGTACATGTATGCATTAGTTTTCTTCTCACGTAATATTCAATTTCCAATGAATTACTTCATTATTATTACAATTGAACATCTATATTATCTTTTGAAGTTTTTCATATTTTTGCCCCATCCATTTTTTTCCCAAAATGAAAATTTGTTTAATTATTTGAATTACCCATCTGTTATATTATTCTAATCAGAATTTTTTCCCCTCCAAGTTCACTAAAGCAAATGACAAAAATCCTACCCATTTGTGTAAATAAACTGCCGTTTTTAATTTTCTTGCCAGCTAACAAAATTATAGTAAATGTCAAAATATTTCTTTCAATATTTATTTTTAACAAGAGGTTTCATGACATAATGTTTAAAGGTAAAATTCCCACAATTTATCAACAAAAGAATTATCTTCATTCAAACAAATAATACATTTTTGTAAACTTAATTTAACTGTAATAGTTGTTGAAGTTAGTATCACAACTTTTGGTAAATAGTTTTATTTTAAATATTCCTTTTTGCTAGTATTATTCATACTAGAGGAAAAGAAACATAATTTTTATAAAATACTTAATTTTAAAATTAACATATGTTTCTTTTGATTTAGTTAAACTTCTAAAAGTATTTTATCAAATGAGTACTGAAGAAAGTCTTCAGTGCTCTGTTTGATAAAATTTTATTTAATTTGGAAATTGGAAATCATGCCAGTCACAAGTTGCCTCCTAGGATTTTATCACCATTTAGAATCAAGATAATTTAACATCACTTTATTAGTTAAAGAAAAGAATGAGGAATAGAGGAATTTAATTTAAATCTTATTTTTGTAACTTTTTACTTTTTTATGGTTTTTAGTGTTAACTCCAGCAAAAGTTTCCATTTTCTAACCAGCTATCCAATGTCCCTTGAAAAGGGCAATTAGTTTCATTGCAAAGCTTCCAGTTCAACCTCCAGATTTGAAAGATGTATGTGAAATCAGGGTATGAGAACTCACTGGCTGTACGGTCATGGTTCATTTAACTGTTATTGCTTACTTGAAAATGGAGAAAAATTTGCTTCTAGAGAAGATATAATTATAAATGGTTTTTAACTACACTACATTTTTCTGTTTTTATTCATATTTGGTTTTTATTACTTAAAACATTCTAATTATTCTAAGTTTAAGTGCAAAAATATATGTCACTTTTATTGTACTTATTTTAATGAAATATTTTAAAGTATTTCTTAGTGTGTATGCATGTGTGTTGAAATAAATATATATCTAATGTGGAAATATCAGTCAAAAAATTAATAAAATGGCGATCTTAATACTTTTAACAATAGTATAGTAATTAAATATTTACAAAGAATATTTTATTTATTTACACATTTATGGTTTTTTTTTTTATTTAATAAAATATGTTTTGTAATACAAATGATTAGAAACATTAAATTTAATGAAAATATAAAGAGAAAATTGTTAACATATAATTTAAATTTGTTTATTTAATCATTATATAAAAAATATCTTGTTAATTTTGATCGTATTAATCAATAGTATTGACTAAAGTAGTGGATATTCATAATATTTTTTTTTTAATTTGTACATCAATAATTTTATACTAAAGATTCAAACTGTTACAGAAGAGTCTTTTATTATTTATGTGTCTTAAATTAATATTTTTAAAATAGTACATTTTAAAATTTTATTGGTAATTTATATAACAGGTATACAATGGATATGATTCTGTTTAAATTAAATGATTGCCAATGGAATATTCAAAATTTTCAATGCATAAAAAAGAAAAAAAAGTGAGTTTAAATAAATTTAATTCAGGTGGTTATATGCAAATATTTGAAAGTATATTTGTCATTTTGGTTATATATATGTATAAATGTGTTATTGCATTTATATTTATTCTCAGTAGTTAAGTTCTGCTTGTGTGCTAGACTCAAATGAGGGAATATTGCTAGAATCATATTTGATTCAAATTATGAAGAGGAATTATATCCATGGATGAAATGTTTATCCCATGTGTTTTTTTTTTTATTTTTGATTTTATTTACAGTAAAAAATTTACAGTTAAATAATTGTGACGACAAAAAATTTAATATATTATTTGGAAGAAAAAATATTATGAGAAAAATAAATTATTATTTATATAATTTAAGTGATGAAAGTTATTTCTTAAAAGTAAGATTTTATATTTGTTATTGATTATTCATAATTGCAGTCAACCATTTAAAATGATTACTCTACTGTTTTATCTGAATTTTTTTTTATGAAATTTTGAGAATTTTATGAAATTAATTAAAATTTGAGAGATTGCTTTTAATGTTATAAAATGCAAAAAAAATTACAAAATTGATAATTTGCAAAACTAGGAATGAATAAAATATCATGATACTAAATCTATTTATAATGCTAAAATAATCTCAGCGACTTAATAAATTATTATACCTATGTAATTGTAAAGAGAAATTTGCCATTTTTCAAAATTAAAGATTTTGTCAGTCTAAAATTTTATGTATCTCTTATTTCTTATGCTTTAAATTTGTTCCAAAGTCACATATTTCTTTTTTGTTAAATTCCCAAATTAAGGTATAAATACAGCTTACTTTTGTTAGTGAATAATTAAAATATAAATAGAAAAAAGTCTTATATTACAGCCGTGTATAATTCAAATGAATTTTACAAATATATTGAGATTCAGAATACAATAAAATAAGACTTTCAATAATTGCTGTCTTACATTTTTTCCGTTTATAAGCATTTTAAAGTTAAATTACTTAGAATTATATTAAATTTTAAGTCAAAAATACTGAAACTATTTAAAAATTAATTTCTTAGTGAGTGTGGTAAAAAATAGTGAAAAGTACTAGTAAAAACTTTTGAGCAGAAAGAAATTCACAAAGTAAACTGCGAACATGTGTTGACTTCTTCAGGTGATATAGGCCAATGGATATCCACTCTGTAAATCAATCATTAAGATGTCACTATTCTGAAGTGGTTAGGGAGAAAGCTAATGTGCATCTCTTTGTGAATTAGAGGTTTTTATACTCTTAACAAATCTTAAAGGGGTGGAACAAACTAGTTTTGCAGTGGAAGCATAAAATATTTTGCCACTGCAAGCAAATTTTAAACTAGATTCTTCACAGAACCATAGACAGTTAAGAAGTTAAAACATAAACTATTTTATGTAAAAAATAACAATAATAATCTAGAACAGAAACATTTAAATAACTTCATATATATTGAATTCAATCATATCCCTTACAAATATTATTATAACAATGTTAACCATGCATATTAATAAAATCATTTAGTTGCTCTGTAGAAGTGAAGAATGATGGTTTTAAATTATAGAATTTTGTTTTACTGTGTATTTTATTATGCTTTGGTAAATCATGTGAGTTTTTCCATGCATATTTTTTGACAGAAGAATTATTACAGCAAAAGGTGGAATATTTTTCTGAAAAATGTAAGATTGAATTGAAGAAAATGAAGCCACAAATAAATAGTAATGTGAAATTTATTAGTTATAGTTCAACAAACAGAAATTATTGCACAAAATACATAATTACTGAATTACAATGAATACGTTGTGCACAACAATGTACAATTTCTGAAATATTAAAAACTAATTTTTTTATAGTTACTACTTGTAGGCTGTATTAGATAGCTATTAGATAACAAAAATATTAGATAATGGTTTATTGTTGGGCTACTTACCATTTATTATAATTTTACATTGATCTTGTTTATCAGTTTCTCTCTGGTTAATGATTTTCTTAAAAAGTTAATGAGCCAAGCTGGCAGCCAAATGGTTAGCTCTCTTGCCTTCAGTTCAACAGTTCATGGGTTTGAATCCCACCTTGGGCATAGATGTTTGTAGTGGTTCAGAATCCACTTTAAACTATAGGTCCCATTCTAATTAGCCCTTGTGTGCAAAAAATTACTTTTGAGCAACAAACAAATAAAAAGTTAATAAAATTTTATATTGGTATAAAAATATTAGGAATAAATATTTTTAAACTTTAACGTAAAGTTTGTAATATAATTGTAAAAACTGCATTACATTTTTTCTTTATATCTTATACTTTAGTATTCAAATGCATAAAATAGTATTCAATTTTAAAACATAGTTTAAATTATGAATACATTTTCATGATTTACTTACATTTTTATGCTTATCATGTTCTTAATTGTTCATTTTCTTTTTTATAGCTACTCAAGAACACAATGAAATTTTATCAAATAGTAATACACCAATTGCTCCGTTAAATACCAACAGTGAAACATTTTGTTCAAGTGCCTTTGTTCCTGTAAAAGTGCCTCTACCTAGTGTTCAAACATATTCATTAGAATCAATAAACAGATTACTAGATCAATTAAAAGAATGTATTAAATCAAAAAGGGATACTAATGACAATTTTGCAAAAAATACAGAATTCAATACGTCAGCAGCTAAATTTATATTTAACTGGCTTGAAGAGCAGCTTAAAAACTATCAGGTATATAATATATTATTTTGTAATCAATTTATATATTTTCAATTTGTGTACATTATTTTAAATAATAGTTCTGAAAATTTTTTTCTTTAAGATTATAACGCTAGTTATTTTTAACAATATTATTTTAACTTTTACTATAGTCATTCATATTTGTGTCCAATTTACTCAAGCAGATTTTATGGACATTACAACTGATGTGGTTTAGCAGTTTATTTTAAATTTGGTTAAGTACCTAATTTTCCATTTTAGCAAGACTTTGTATGAGCTTAAAAAAAATTCTTGTTTAAAATTTTGTTTATATAGTTAATCTTAATTTTTAGTTAACTATATAAACAAAATTTTCCATATTTTATTTTATTACTAAATTTTATTTCAGTTTATTCATTTTAATTTCATGGGGAATCAACCTTGTATAAGTGCTAAATCGTTTTACTTTCTTCTGATGAATTAATCATATCTTAAAAAAATGATGGAATCCACAAAAGAACCATTTTCTTGCTAACCACTGCAACCTATTGAAGGTAGTTAATCAAAGTTTTCTCCAGTTGACTCAATTGCATTTTTTCTTCATATAATTCTACCTTATGGATGATTTTCCTCATCCGTGTTTGCTCTTAATTTTCTAAAAAATTATCTTTTTATTTGGAAATACATCATTAGAGGTAGTATATAAAGTAAACATAAGTTGCTTTAATTATTTTCAATATTATGTGTGTCATTATGAATTTTGTGATTGTATAAACCCTCCACACATTATGTTTAACTGCTCCAAGAGTTCCTCAAATATCTGTTTTGGATCTTTTGCTTTAATTAACATCCAATATTGATTTCCATGAAGAGCAACAAGTCTTATCACAGCTTTTTACCACTTATCTTAGTTTTCTTGTTGGCATATTTTTATTTTAGTTGATTTCTAAAGCCCTGGAAATGTCTGTTACCTATTAATAGCTTGTTTTTAATTTTGAAATTTGTTTCAACATGAGATCACTACCCAAATACTTAAATTGTTTTATCAATCATCTTAAAAGTATAACTATTGATCTTTTATGGTGACTATTCCTTAGTTTTATTTGTTAGTCATAAATTTTCTTCTTCATTAATAATTTAGCTTATTCTTCCCTTACATTTTCAGGTTGGGCTAATGCCTCAACAACAGACCATTTTGTTTACCAAATGTTGGTAGATGGGTCATTCCATGTAAAATAGTTCTGCCTTTTTTCACTCTTATAATTGTTACAGTTCTTTTTGGGATAAATTTAACAACAGGCAGGATAGTGAGTCTCTTTGTTCTAGCCTTAACTCAGCATAGAAAAACTGACAAATATAGTAAAATTCTAACTCTACATTTCATATTTTTAAATATCGTTCTTGTTTGTTTTATCTATTTCTTGAGAATATTAAAATCCAGCATAGCTTTTAGTATTTTTTCTTTGCTAAACCATCTTATGCTGCCTTGAAATTAATAAGTAATTGGTTTGAATGCCATATTCCTTTATTAATTCCAAAATTTGTTTAATTGAAATGAATAAGTAATTGGTTTGAATGCCATATTCCTTTATTAATTCCAAAATTTGTTTAATGCTCATAGAAAGTACTTTTTGGTTTGTGGTTGCCTTTCCTTTCTATAACTCATTGGTAATTTCTGCTACCTTTAGGGATGTGTAAATCATAAAAATTGTTAAAGATTTTGTGCATGCAATATTTAGGAGAGAGATTACATATAACTACTACATTGCAGCTTGTCTCCATTTTTATATATAATTGACAAATGCTTCTTCTGTGTTTACTTCTGTGTCTATACATGAAAGATAAATTCATGAATTGCCTTTATTACTTTAGTTTCATTAATAATTATTAGCTATTCTTTAATACCATCTTGTTCAACTGATTTATTAAGTTTATATTCTTTAATTGATAATTGATGTCATAAGTAATTGTTGTATTGCCCTCCATCCATTTTCACCTGCTAAAGTGGCTGAGCTGGTTCCTTAAAGGTTATTGCTTTGGTCTTTTGTAAAACAGCTTGTGGGTTTAAATCTTACTTCAATTTGAATGTTTGTAGTGATTTGAAATCCATTTTAAACTGGCGCCTGATCTAATTAATCCTCTTGTGACTATTGAGTGAAAACAAACTAAACTGTCACAGCCTTAGATAGATGGTACATTTTGATTAGTTATTTCATTCACATTATCCCTGCCTTCAAATAAAGTTTTGAAATATCCTTGACATCAGGTTGAAACTGTATGATTTTTGGTCATTTCTCCTACTTCTTTCATGCTGGTTATTGTTTTAAATTTATGTTAGCTCTGATGTTATTTACTATTTAGGATTTTCTTGCCTCCATTTATATTTTTAGGTTTTCAATCTCTTCACACAATTAATCAAAGTATACTCATTTTCTCTTCCTATGTGTCCTTTTTACTTGTTCTTATTTCTTTACTTTTCCTCTACTTCTTCTGAATCAGAGTATCTATGCATACTTTTCAAATACTGCCTTACATTCTTCAACAGATCATTAACTATGTTTCCTAGTTTTCTGATGTTGACTTCTGAGTTTCAATCATAATTTGCTTAAGATAATTTCAAGCATTCTCTGTTAATGAATTAATGTTAATTATTCCTCTTTAGATGCAAAATTTTCACTCAGCTCTATTTGTATTCTTGAAATATCTGTTTTTTTTTTTTCAGTTGTTTTGTCTATCCTTCTTTATAGAAAGATTTCTTGATGTTTTAAAAATTTGTCACAGCAATCTTGTGAGCTGGGTTCACATCCATTGTAAAATCAAGCTTGATTTAGTCTTGTGGATAGTTTCATTTACAAAACTTAGCTGGAATATATTTATTTCAACTTTTGCACTTTCAAAAGAAATTATAATAGACATTAATTCTATTCTCTTACAAGGGATTGTCCTTTTTTGGACCTTGCACCATAAAACTCAACCAACTCTCTTACAAGAGAAAATAAATATCTTAAAAATATCTAACTCTTAATCTAATAGATGAGTTTGCATAATGTAGAAATTCAACATTTTTTTTATATTTTTAACTATAGTCAAGATCATAACTGGGACCTTTCACTCAGAAGACCATTATCAAATAATTGGATTGTAAAAAGGCTTGATCATAAGCTTGTAAGACCTATTAGTAAATGATCACAACTATTATTGATGAAACATAGAAATTTATCAAAAATAGAGTTATAGTATTGTATCCACTTTTAAATATGAAAATACTATCAGTGTATGTATATATATGTATGTATGTATATATATATATATATATATATATGTATGTATATATATATATATATATGTATGTATATATGTATATATATATATATATATATGTATGTATATATATATGTATATATATATATGTATATGTATATATATAAATGTATATATATGTATATGTGTATATATATATATATGTATATATATATATAGCTTAAACTGAAATTTTATTTTTAGTTATAAATATTGAAAAAGAATGCATTTTTTTAAGTATCTAAAAATATTTTTAAGTTTATATGTGATGCACAAAATTATGGAAAGAAGAGATTTTTTTATTTAGTATATCTATCCTATAGTGACATTGCCTATGATACAAAGACATAAAAACGATATAAACTTCTGATATTGACAAAAGTCTTAAATTTGAGAAAATTATAAATGTAACTTATCATAAAAACCTAAAAAAATATCTGGAACTGTATATTTTATTTTTGTTTAAAAATTCAATCACTACTAAAAATTCTTCATGTTTATTCCGTTTTGAGTGCATAGTAATTTTTCTTGTTTGCTTTACTTAAAATGTAACCAAATAATTAACTGTGTATGCATTTAATTATTTGATTACATTATAAATAAAGTAGTATTTTCAATAACATTTAATTCTAAGAGCCAAAAATAACTATTGAATTTTCTAAAAACATCTGGTTTTCAGCTATGGAAATTTTTTTAATGTAAAATAAATCATATATGTGAGCTCTTAAGTAACAATTTCAGTGAATAAAACAAACATGTTTCTTATAAGCAAAAAAGAATTTTCATTACAAAATATCAAATTTTGAAGTAAAGTAAAGAATTTAATTATTTTTAACTCATAACATCATAACATTCAGTCTCCAAAAATATCTACCATCAAGCATTTTATTTAATTCTGAACTTAAAAGTTTCTTTAGCTTAAAATTGAATTATTTCTTTTAAATATGCATTTTGGATTATAAAATAAAACAGTTATTAAAGACTTTATATTCAACTTGACTGCATCAGTTGTATTGTTTTGTCTAATAAAATATTACTTTATTTCATCGAAATTAAATATTTTCTTCTCATTTATTATTTCTTACTGTTTTTGTTATACGTTTCTTATCTTTTATTTTAACTTATAATTATTTTTGATAAACTTATAATTATTTTTTGTTAAAAAAAATTGGTAGGCACAAAAAATGCTTGTCAGAAACACACATAGATAATTAACTAAACTTAATAAAAAAATTTATAGTGTGGTATGTACTGAAAACTGTTAATTCTACCCAGATGTTTTCGCTGTGCTCTGATATTTTGATATTGTTACTAAAAATATGAGTTTTATCAATAGTTATTACTATTCGTCAAGTTACTTATTTTGTAATTAAATTTTTTTTGTTTTATATAATAACAAAACTAAATGACACAAGATTTCTTTTTTAATGCATATCACTTAAAATCTTCCTGTTTCCTTAAATCAGTTTTAATTTTGTTGTTAATGATGGTATGTTTTTTTTTTTTTTTTTTTTTTTTTTTTTTACAATCATATTAATAATTATTTTGGAAATAAAATGAAGTACTAGTTGGGTACTACAATCCATTTGCATTTATGCATAGATGTATCAATTACTTTTCTAGAATTTAAATTAAAATAATTTTTGCTGTATAAGTGACTTATGCTTTTTAAAATCTTGTATCTTTAGTTTAAAAATGTGTAATATATAGTAAATAAATATTTTAATGATTGTATTGAGTTCATTTAAATTTGTTGATTTTTTTTAAAAGTAGATATTTAGTATCCTTCTATTAATTGATATAAATTCTAAATTATAGATATTATTTTATAAATGATTATTTGTAAAACAAATTTTAAAGTTCTGGTTAAAACTTATTGTGATGGAAAATGAAAAAAAAAATTCAGTTTTCTTATTCAAACTGATTTATAATCTTATTTGTTAATAATGATATTAAACATGAATTTTTTTATTTTTTAATATTCAACTATGATATTTGTAATTGAATAATTATATTCATTATCTTTACAAATGTAATTCATTTGTAGTAAATGTATTTGCTTCTGCAAGTTTTGTGCTTAAGCAAAATATAATTTATGATCAAATGAATTGTAGAATTTTTCCTCTTTCAGTAGCTGATTTAGTTATAATAAGTTTTATCATCTTTAAAATTATCAATTTGCCTCTTGTAAGATCTTGATTTCGAATACAGCTGACAGAAGTTTGCAGTAGATTCTGTCCTTTTCTATGAATTGCAAGTTATTTAAATAATTTCATTAAGTTAATTTATGATCATTTCCTCTATAATCCTTTGAAAAATGTACAAATAATTTAATAATTAGAATCATTTATAATGCCACCTAAGGTACACAAGTTTATCAATTTTTTTTTTTTTTTTTTTTTTTTTTTTTTGCTAAGCATAAGTAAAAATTGCAACTAATAACTTTTTAAATTTGCTGAAATTTTTTTTTCTAATTTATTGTTATTAGTTTATTACAGATTTTAAAATAAAATGAAATATTTTAAACCTTGATCAATAATAAATTTGTTTATATTGAAAATTGAAAATTTAATTTGGAAGTTTTTTCTATCTAATTTTTAAATTTAAATGCTTATTTATTACAAACAGATCATTCACTTAATTTTGTAACAACATTTATGCAAAATGTATTTTTTAAAAAAAAAATTGTAAGAAATTTCAAATAAAATTTAATCAGTGAATGTTAATATCATTTCTCACTGAATTATAACCATTTTCATTTAATTTACTAAAAGAATTAATTCATATTCAGGAGAAATAGAAATTATTTTATTTTTAATGTTTATTTTAACATATAGTTTTTTGTTATTTAAATTATACTTAATAGTTAAAAATAATTAAAAAATTTTGATCAACTTTAAAATTAATTACAGAAATTATACTTTTTAATTCCATCTACATTGTAAAATTATACATTATTTGTTGTCTTTGTTTTAAAATCAAAGAGTTTCATTAACCTGAAATACATCAACTGCTTTAGTGTTATAATATTGCTCTAGCATAGAAACTTTACTAAAAGTTGTGATTGGGGTGAAAACAAAATTCATTGAAATGGATTTTTGAATTTTCAATAAGATAAGTTCTTATTGCCCAGTTTTCTCATTCCATTCCCTTACAACAATGGGATTCCTGATTGTTATACCCAAAATGATAATTAAATTATAAAGGTACAACTTCTAGCTCTTTTATTTTTTCTGTAAATTTCAAGTTATTTTTATTGTTTTTTTAGAATCTCTTATTTTAAAATGTTTGAAGAAACAATTATGGTAAATCGTTTTAGTTATTCTATACCAATTTTGTCCCATTGTTGTAAGGTTATCCTGATATAAACTTTTTAATGCCAATTCAAATGATAGTTATAATTTGTCAAAAGCTAATTATAATTATTTGAATTGGCATTAAAAAGTTTATATCAAGAAAATAAGTACTCCAAATATTTTAATGCTATTTATGTTTACTATATAGCGTTTCTGAGTTTCTTAGCAACATTTTACCTGTCCTAAAGATATAACAATCATGCAAAGAAATTTTGATATTTTATTTAATATGAAATTGGACTTTTTAATTACTTGAACATTTCAAATTTTTCACTCTCGAAATTTCTATCGCTGCTTATCAATAAAATGGATAAAATATTGACAGCATTATTTAACTGCTATTTTATTTATCATGTAAATTCAAAAGATGTTATTTTAGTATTTTAAAATATAAATTTACCAAAATTACCATGCATTCAATTATGAAATACTTTTAAGAAACTGATAAAATTTGAAAGATGTTGAACTGATAAATTTAACTGAAAATATTAATGTTTAAAAATATAAAATTTTATGAGTAAGGAAAAGATTGTTTTACTTAGAAATAATTATCAAGGGGAAATCATTTTTTTATAATTTACATTTTTCAAAGAAAAATTTACAATCTTTCCTAGTTGCAAATTTTTGTAAATGATAAAAGAATTAAGTTTGCTTCTAAAATTTGATTAGCATTTATATTAATTAAATAAATGTATATGCAAATATTTCATCATTAAAATTCTGTTCTTGTAAATTTTCTAGTATTTTAAATTGTGATTAGCTCAAAACCATAGTAATCTTGAATGATGAGCTCATCTTCTAATATATGCTTCATTCAGACTTACGTAAACACTCAAGACAAGATTTAATTTTTTACCAGAAATATTTCTGAATTATTTTCTATGAAGGAAAAATATTTCCATAGAATTCTATGAACTTTTAAAACTTTAACCTAAAATTTCCATTTGTAGCTTACTTTTAAATTTGTCTGCCTTGTGTATATTTACAATTTTTTCTTTAAGTTCTTTTCAGGACTTTGATTTGGAATCAAACCAAAAACATCAACTTATTTTAGTTCAATATATTTTCAGTCATTTTGTTACTGTAATCAACTTATCAATATTTTCTAATTTAACTAAATAATTATTGTATGTTCATTACTTGTTGATTTCCTGCTTTAATGTTCATCAATATTATCTCTTTCAATTTCACAAATAACTACTTGTAGAAAACAGATTTAATCAAGTGAACTAGAGTATAGATAACTTTTTAAGAAAAAATATATCAGTCTGAATTTTTTCCCACATCTCAGCATGCAATCATCTCAATTTTGCATAGACTATAGACAAATAAAGCAGTTGCTTTGCGAGAACTGAACTGTGTTTCACGGCCCTAAAAAAAGGGGGGGATTGTGCTATACACATAATAATACATATCTCTAATTTCTCAGGAGATGTAAAAAGACTAGTTACACTCAGAATTAATTCATGCAGAATAAGTACAATAGTCAACTAAAAGTAAATGATAAAGTAAAGGGAATAAGTTGAAAGTCACATTCAATTCTCAATCAGTTCTTCATTTTATTTTGTACTTCAAATTCAGTGGCATCTGGTGTACTCATATAAAGATTTTTATGTATAATATTTTAAAATCTTTATTGGAATGCAAAAAGTTTTCCTTATCTTCCATAGTAAGTAAATTAGATTATTTTTCAGACAGTGAATGGATGCAATACAAATCTTGATACCTTTTTTACCTTAACAGAACCAGTTTTAAAACCACTTTCAGGTGAAGATTTGACTTTACGCAGTTTTTGACATTGAATTCATTTTAAATAATTTTGAGACTGAATAAATACTCGATATACTACACATTTTTGAATTTTGGGAAGAAAGTAAAATTACATATCTCTGCATTTTTTTTAGATTGCAATGTTGTTTTTTGGTTTTGGCAACTCCTTCTATACAAGTTAGTGTTGAAAGGTTGTTTCAAGTTTGCAATTTATTTTTGTGACAATTAAAATAATATCTCGGAAACTGCATTAGAAGATATGTTAATAATTAAATGAAATTTTTATATGTTAAGTAAGTAAACATATTTTTTGCATAATTATCTCAAAGCCAAGTGTGTGTGTGTGCACCATGTGAGCAGCAAGTAACAAGAGTGCACATAATATTCATAATCATAATCACCTAGTCATCAATCATAATCACCTAGTTGACCAATGCAATTTTGATAGTAGATAACAATGTAAGTGCTGACCGTTCTTCTGGCACATGTTGGTTAATTGCATCAATTTACATAGAGTACCAATATAAAAAGGAATAAAATTGATCTCTCTCTCTATATATATGTATGTATGTGTGCACATATAATTTTGATAAATACATTTCCTGTTTATGATAAAATAGTATTTTTAGTACAAATAGAATATATATAAATTTAATCATTCTAAACTGAACCAAAAACCATTCTTTTTGGAGGAACGTTAACCTGAACTGAACCACTATATTTTATTTTAGTTGAACAAGAAGGAAAAAATTATGGTTCAAAGCCCTGATTTTCTAACAAGGATTTTGAAAAAACAGATATGATTACATCGACTAAAGCTCAGAATCGCATGCTATTGAATATTTCAATTATTTTGTGCAGTTAATTTTTAGAAAAGGAAAAATTTATGTTTTATATTTTTACTACAATTATGAAAGGGATAGATTTCAATCTGTTCATGTCATTGTTATTTTTTGGGTAATATTACCTAATAAATGACATTGATTTATATTTTTGAGTTTGTATTTGAAATTTTTAATTTTATTTAATTCACACAACCAGCTTACAATTCATTGCAAATTTTGAACTTATTAAAGTGGGATAGTTTACTATTAAAAATTTAATTTTTTTTTCTACCCCGATTTAATAATTTATGTTGATTAATATATTTCTAATGAAAATATAAAGACTTTTTTTTAACTTAAGGGATTGTTTTGAAATAATTTTCTATTTCATATTTTTCAAGAATTACACTAATTAAAAATGTATGGCATATAAGAACTACACATAGAATATTAATTTATTTATTCTCCAATGTTAGCATTTATTTACAGGGGTGCAATATTGTAACATTAGAAATCACTGGTTATTCACAAGGTAGAATAAACTCAATAATTAATATGTTTAAACAAATTGCATTACTAAATAAATAAAAGTTGTGGCATTGATATTTTTCTTTGTTCTGAAAGTATCTGGACAATGCCATGGTGGTAATTTATGTTGTTTCTAAACAAGAATCATTGATTTTGCTACAATACCATAATATAAATCTATAATTTATTTATAAATTTTTACTATACATTTGTACTCTTTTAAAAAGCCCTCTTTGTTCATACTAAGCCAGACTCTTTATTGCTTTGTAATTTTTATATTATCCATTTAAATATCAATCCTAGAAGTTACTTATCTTATATTGTTCATTGAGAATTTGCTTGGTGACAACATTTAATGATAAAGTATGATTGTATCATTTCTGTGTAATTGAAATTCAAGTTATTGAATTTTACAACAAATCAGCAGGATGACTATATTAAATTTAGATGTAAAATATTTAAAAATGATAATTTCTGAAATGGTTAAAAACATTTGAATATGATATAATCATTAAATACAGTTAAAGCATTGCCTTTTTCAAAATCAAATTAATTGAATTTTTTTATTTAAAAATATATAATTAAACCCATCACTCAAATTTTAAATAATTGTAAATTAAATTATTTTAGTTATGACTCGTGTGCTTAAATTTTTCTTATAATAAGAGTAATTTTATGCGCAAAAAACTATCATTTTTTTATCCATCCATTTTTAAGAACTTATGGCATACTCATTATAAAATTAGTTGCTTATATATATAGATATATATATATATTATAGTACCAAATTTAAATAAACATAAAAACAAAAAGTGAAGTTTTTCTTTTCTGTTATTTTAATGGCAAAAATAAATGTTAAACAATATTTTGTATAATCTAACCATAAAGCACACATTAGAGAAAAATATCATACCAATAATAAATAAAATATTACAAAAAAGTTTAATCTTAAATTACACTTTATTTTTATACTGTTTTAAGCAAATAAGATTAAATATTCCCCAGACCATTTCAAAAAACTGATTGAATTACATAAAATGTGGGAAGTATTTTTTCAATTGAAAATTAGGAAACAATAAATGAATCTAATTTAATATCAGTCTTTCATTTTCTACTGTATGTTTTACACTACACATAAAAATTTTGTTCTCCACAAATTGATTTCGCTATCTTTTTCCTGTCAGATTGAAAAAGAAATCTTATTTAATAAGGAATTCTATGTTCTGTTGTTAAAATCATGAAATTTAAACTGTTTTTTTTTATACTAACAATGTTGCCTTATTATTTTTAAATCATTTAATTTTTCAATATAAAAATATAGGCAAAAAAATGTACAGTTTCAGTGTCTAAATTATGTTTTAGAAATGTATTTTGCTATATTTCATGTTTAAAATTTTAATTCTTCTAATTCCTTCTTAATGTCAACATTGGGCTCACCATAATCTCTATTGGTATTATATCAATCTTCGGAGTATAAGGTCCTAGGTTCAATCCCTGCCACACACACACTGTTAAACATCCACTTTCAACCAAAGGTCCCAGTCTAATTAGGCCAAGTGTGTATAAAAATGGCCGTTGAGCGAAGAACAAACCAAAGCTACTGTTAAACAATGGGAGGTGGATGTTGCGCTTCTGCATGTACGTCTATCTGGGTGGGAGCTTGGAAGTTGTTGGGTTTTTCTCCATTGCGATACGTGAATACTGCTTACTATCTATAAAAAGACCTTCTGGAGAGCAGTTTACTCAGAGTGGATGCTGAAATGCTTTACTATGGCCTTCGAGCATTAGGTGGCCTAAAGGGCGATATCAAAAGCGCTTTTTGAAATAGCATTTTTTTTTCTGTCAAATTAACTATTCTGATGTAATTTGTATCAAACTTAAAATTCCTTGGCCAACCTAGTTTTATTTTTTTATTATTTTTTTTTTTTAAAGAACACTGATACTTTCTGATTAATTACTATTGCTGTTTCCTCTTTATACATTTTCTTATATTTTCATCAATATTTTCCACTTTGTTTGATAATTTAACAACCATTCTTTTCCATTTATATCTTGAACTGTAAATAATCTTGATTAGTTTTATTTCTGTTTTGTACAAATAAAATAGTTATTTTTCAAATATTTCAAAATGTATCAGTATGTCTGAAACAAGTTTATTTTCCAAATGGGTTTAGATTAGATTTTCACTATAAATTTCGGATTATGTGTTTTTAACGTTTCTGTCATAGTCAATTACGATGCTCCGTGTGAAGTGGTTATGCTTCGTCTTGCATTAGAGTTCACCATTTTTTTTTCCAAATTATAAAAAAAAAAAAAAAAAAAAAAAAACCCACATGCATTGTTATATTTAAACGATGAAAAACGTTATTAATGTTGCATTATGTCAAGATGTGCTAATAGATTATATAGGAAATAAGCTATAAATTATAAAAATTATAAAAAATAAGCTGAAGTTTCAGCTTATGTGTTTAGTATTTTTTCTAACATTACCAGTTATGAATTTTCTTGTAAAGCAGTTGTACTTCGATTCGCATTAAAGCATACTCTTCTTTTCTTTTTATTTCCTTTATCTGAATATTATAAAAATGCTTTTATTGTTGGATTTGAACTAGAATCGTCATAAAAATGATGTATATTTGAAAATATTGCTAGATCGCCTCAAATATCTTGAAATGCACATAAGAACAGAGTTTTAATTTTCAGTTATATAACTATCTGAAACAATGACTAATAATCACATCTCTGAGTATAAACAGTGGGGCAGCATGTCCTTATTTGGACCTTGCGCCACAAAACCCAATTAATCCAATATGCACAGAATTTTTTTTAACATTATGCTTATACAACCTGATTCATGGTTTTTAATAAAGCACCATCTCCATTAATTTTAAATGTTAATTATTTTGGATAGTGGCTTACCATATGTGTGAATTTAGCTTAAAAACAGTTAATCCATCTTTTTGAGATAATTCTAATTATTTCATTTTCAATAACCCAAATGTTTTCTCTGCTTTTATAATAAATAAAGTGCAAAAATATCTAATTTTCTTTAATATGCAATTTTAAAAATGTGCATAAAATTCTTAAAACTGTAGAAAATGTTATTTTATTTTTAGTACCAATATTTCCTGATAGCTATTCGTGTATATTTGATTTTTGTAATTGACATTATGTGATCTTTAATTGCTGTGTTAGTTGCGTTAAAGCATTTCAGACTGGCTATTAAATTTTGACAGCACGTTGTGTACTGGTTAACGCTCGGAGGCCGTTGGAGGCATTCTAACACTACCCTCGTAAATTGCCTTCAGGCAATAGAATATGCTGAGATAGCTGAAAGAACTGGTTAATTAATATTAATTGTAAAATCATGCTTGTCTCCGTCGTACTTCAGCGAAACAACTGTTATTATTTCATAATAATGAATTGAAAGCAAAAGCTTTTTAGAAGTAGAAAATTAGCATTTTCTAACAGCGATATTTTTGTATGTGTGTGTATATATAATATATATATATATATATATATATATATATATATATATATATATATGTATATGTATATATGTATATATAACCAAGAAGAGTGAAAATTTATTTATTGAATGAATAAATCTATAGAATGTGAATAAGAAATTGTACAGTTTTAAACGAGCTTGAAGTAAACAGTAGGAAAATGTAGAATTGCTTTTATTAAATAATGATTTTGAATAAGTCATCCTAGAAACTTTATCTGATAGTTATTTTTATTTTGTTTTGAATAAGCATATTTATATTTGAAAAGAGGCATTATTTACATTAAAATACTCAATAAATTGATATATAAGAATCTAATGAAGGTGCTTAAAAGCTTAAAAATTACCCATTATTTTATATTATGTTTAATTCAATAATGTAAAGAATATTGATTATTTAAATAAAAAAATTTCTGTTATAGCTGTAAATTCACTAAAAGCTTTCTTTCGAAGTAATCATTAAATAAAATTCTAACTTAAAAAAGCATTAATTTTTGCAATTAATTATTTCTATTATTCACACACAAATATATATAATTAGGGCCGTGGTACCTCAGTGGCTAAGACATCGGCTTTGCGACTAGAAGGGCTGGGTTCGATTCCCAATGCCAGAGTAGATACGATATGCGTGCTATCGTATCTACTCAAGCATTGGGAATCTCGTTAAATCTGTAGAATCGAAAGTCCTGACGTCGGTCGTTGAGCATTTACCATGGATATTATGGTCTGGAGAAGTTATCCTTCCCCTCCAAATCAATGTGAAAATTAAGGGAGTGGCTCCTATGGTGGTGCCATCTATCAGAGGAGCCTCCGAGCTGGCAGCCGAATGGTTAGCGCTCTTGCCTTCGGTTCAACAGTTCGTGGGTTCGAATCCCACCTTGGTTATGGATGTTTGTAGTGGTTCGGAACCACTCTAAGCCGTAGGTCCCTGTCTAATTAGCCCTTGTGTGCAAAAAAATGACCGTTGAGCGATAAACAAACTATCCGAGGAGCCTTTAAAGCAAAGAAGAACTTTCACCTTCGTGGTGCTCTAAGTAAACAAAAGGCGCACTCTTCTAACTTAATTTTACATAGCCGTCAGCTTGTGAGCTTGGCTTGTCCAAAGTGTCATAAATGACAAAAAATATAATTGAAAATTACTGCATATTGAGGATTATATGCATATTTGGTTAAAAATTTTCAGACTAAAAAATTAACATGAATGTCACACACAATACCTCCTGAAAAAGTTTTGATTTGACTCCTGAAATTTAATTTTTGGAAATCTGTATGAACCTTGTATTTTTTTTTTAATTTAATGTGTGCCTATGATGGGCAGTTATTCTTACTGAAGCTGCATGTTCCATAAAAAATGTCTTAGCTTCTTCTTATTTCCAAAACAATTAAACAGTCATGAGCGGGCAAATAGCTAATAAGTTATTTACCATATCATCCATTATAACATTTCCCATTTTAACAGTATGGGGGTCGAACTTCAAACTAATTCGTCTTCGAATCGTTCACATGCGATTCACCCATAAACATTTACTTTTCATGGGATGTCCACCTCGTTGTTGTTGCATATTCCGTCAATCTTATTCCCTAATCCATTGTTTTAATTCTAAAAATTATCATGCTTCGTTTTTTTTATTTTTTATTTATTTATTTATTTTTTTAAAGTTTATATGTATTGTAATTGGTGTAAATCTATAGCCTTTTTTTTACTTGTTTGCATTTTTGTGTGGTATAGGTTTTTTAAATAATATATAACTCATACCTTGTGACAATTTAAATAGTTATAATTTCACCACTTTCTTCTATTACATTTTATTATGAATTCTGTAACCGAATTGAAGAATGATACTAATCCACCACGTCTGGCGCAATTTGTCCGTAATCGTAACTTGCGCTATTAAACTCCACCAATCAATCATTGCCGTGTGCTAGTTGGATTCACTTGCATACATGCTGTTGCTAATGCTAACAATTGCCTTCACATATGAAATGCAGTACATCAAACATTGCCAGTTATGTATTCAAGATAAATTGGAATATTAAGAATAACAAATATGACTATTTGTATATATTAAAAATAACAAATATTTAATTTTTCATGTTCATTGTTCTTCATGCCGTCAATCGTTTATTAAGCAGACTTTTTTCCTTTCCTTAAAGTTTGTTTTGTAAATAATGATTTTTGTATTGTTATATTTCTTTTAATTTTTAAAATATTGAAATTTAACATTCAATTTATTATAAACTATTTAAGGTTTGTTAACATTTTTACCCCAGTGACTTTTTATTTTATTTATTTTCCTCTATATAAATAATTTTATCATACGTTAATGTTACCACATAAATGATCATTCTTCAAAACAGATTTTTTAGATCATCTAGATGTTTTCTTACTATCACAAAAGAAACTTGTATTATGTTTTTGCGTATCTTTCCACGCTGATATAACAAATCTTTTCCCACTTCAGTGATTGATGAATAAATATAGCTTTGAAGAGCTGTCGAGTTTTCAAGACTTTTTTTTCTAAAAATCTGAGAAAGGAAACAATTTTAGTGTTTTTGTCTACCCAGCAAGAGATTATCTTTCTTTTTTTATTTTTGGTGGGCACATAAAAAATACTAAGAATTTTTATCCTCTAAAATTTACATTATTTTAATTTAATGATCTGTTTTGCTTTTACGGTTATTGAAATCTGTTCGTTTGACATTTTTATTTTGATCTATTCTAGGGTTTATTAAAAATATATTTAGCGCTAAATTTAATGTAAATCTCTCTAAATGTTGAAAGGAAATTATATATAATATTGAATCAATTTATGATTTCCAAATACTTTACAATAAACAATTTCCTTTTTAATAAACGAGTCAGGGTGAAAGTCATTTTTTAATTTTGAAATTTGGTAACTGCATAAATTGGTAATAGTGCGAAGATTCGTACTCGTGAACCGCTGTGCTTGTATACGGTTTTAATCTGTTCCACTACCTTCGGATTTTGTAATATCATTTGTATTGTCAGTATTCTAATATCTGCGTAAATTGCCTTATAGGAGGAATTTTCATGTATAGTAAATTGTATTCTCGTACCGCAGTACAAAAAAACTCTAAAGTTTCCAAACATCCATCTCCTGCTCAGTATTGACTAATGTCAAACTTAGAACTTCCTTAGCTCAGCTAGGGTACAATAGTCTAATGTGGGTAATATAGCGGAAGTAATTTTTATTTGCCAATGTATATAGATTAAGCAATGTAGCGTACTTTTCACGAAGCTTGGAAGTTGCAAAATTCCCAATTTTATTTTGGGATTAACCTTGTTCGATTAATTTATTTTAATCTTTCGATTAATTAATAAATTTTTAAAATGTAATTTCTTTATGTAGTGTGTGTTAGCATTGCTTAAAATGTTCCTACTCAAATTTGGAATGCAAATTTTTTGTTGATTGTTTACCAGTTAAAGATAACACACAGTATTGCTACACTATAATTAGGTAAAACAACTTCCTAAGAAAAAATAATAGCGTTCTGATAATTTTAGATATTTTAGCCATTTTTTGTTTTGTGGAAATCCTTTCCCTGCATTTATGTCCGGCCTTAAGTGCTTGAGAATAATACTTTTATATTGGAGTTTTCCTTGTTTCAAGTGCTTATCTCTAGTTAAAAGGTGTCATTAACTGAATGCTTACTTTAGAATCTTTCACTAGATAGCATTCCTTGAGTTAAAATGTGTCATCACTGGTGGAATGTTATCTTGTACTAAATGACATTCCTCTATTGTTTATTTTCTATTCATATTTACCATGATTTCTGGATACCCTTTAAATGCCAAAAATTTAAGCACAATTAATAGCATTTTGGACATTTTCCTTGTTATTTGAATTTTACGTAGTTCAAAATATATTAACAAAATTTATTATTTATTCATGTATTTTTTTCTTAAATTTCATATGAATCCGCTCTTAAATGTACAAATCATGCATAATTTATTTTGCGATTTGATGTCTTTTAAAATTTTTTCTTACTTCACTAAGAAATTCGCCTCTAAATTTAACTAAGACAATTAATTTGGAATAATTGTTTCTAGATTATTAAAATTTTAAGGATATATTTTTGGAAACACCAATAATCTAATTAGATGTGAGACGACCAAAAATTCGGTAACTATTTTTTTTTTCGGTACACCATGGAATTCAATTTTAACAGCACATGGATTTCTTCATATGTGATTGTTTGTGGTAATTTGCAATACACTTTATGGTATATGTTTGAGTCAAATTAATGCTTGTGTATTGAAAATGATCATTGAATGACAAACCCCCTTGACTAGTGAATTTATTTTTCTATAAATGAAATACATCTTTAAAATAGAATTCACTTAATTCTTATGTAAAGATATCTACAAAAATAAGAGTGGAATACATAGAAAAAATATTTATTTATAAATAGAATTAAGATTACATTCAAACTCATTATCAAATTTAAAATATTCATGATGAATGGAATTATCTCTTAATAGCTCAGATAAAATAAACAAATTGACTTAAATGATAGCTTGTACTTTTTTCTAAATAACTTATTGATAAATTTAAATGTAATGTAAGTAAAATAATATGTGAAATTTTATGAAGTTTTCTACCACGGGAAATTATTGTTCACTTCAAAGCATTAGTGGCTAATATGTGCACATGCAAGATTTTATTCTTTTAGACATAAAATTCTATTTTATCTTTAAGAAGAGAGTTAAATAATCATAATTAGTTTAATAAGATGAAAAATTAAATTTAAAAAAACCTTTTTGCATTTTTTTTTATCCATTTTACTGAAATTTTTACAAAGTTTTTTTGAAATGTGAATTTTTGTTATCAAGCAATATTGTTTGATCAATTTAAATTACATATAACATGTTATGTAAGATTTCAAGTTTTAATTTATAGCTGTTTCATTGTAGATTTCCATTCATAATCAAAAATTAGAAATTAAAAACATTCTTTTGTAAATAAGACATTTTTTCAGTTTACATTGTTTAATTTACATTTACATTATTATAGAGTTAACTTTTTTAAATGAAAAAGATCATTATCTGAATCTTTAATTTTATATTTATTGAAATACTGGTTTTGAGTCATTTATTTATTGAAAGTATGTAGTCATTTATTTATTTATATAATGTTCTGTAGAACACATTATAATTTACATACAATAAATAAATGACTACAATAAATGTATTTGATGACTACTTTAAATGTATATAGAGTATACAATAAATATATATTTGAAATTTTCGGTAAATAATTGTCTGAAATAAACATATTAAACTCAGTAATTTTTATAATTTACACTTTTATAATTACTGGTTAAAGAAACTTCTTATCATAACATACAAATCTCCTGAACACAATCATTCCTTTAATGATTAAGAATGATTCTTTCCTGAATTTTTGTTTTCTTTTTCTTTCTGACATTGCTATTGATATCAGTGAAAATCTTCAAATCTGCAAAATCCCCGTTGGATGTGCCCTTTTTTATCTGACCTAGGAATTTTTGGAAGTAAACATTGCACTCCTCTTGTCAGGGTGTGATGAAAGTTTTATTACTAAACTCTCTTCTGTTAGGGTTAGAGTTCATATGGATATGAACTTTCTTTGCGCTTCTTTCGTCTTCCTGTGTCCGCTCTTTACATAGACACGACTTGCGTGGAGATTTTTCGTAAAATATTGAAATCCATTATTTCTGACCATTTTAAATTATTTTTAACAATTTTATTAAAACGAGAAAAAAAAAAGAAGTGATTTTTTTTTATTTGCTCGTGACAGTTTCTTTTAAAACATTTTCATCGCGGCTTAGAAAGTCGATTGATTTTCACCTGCTTGTTTTGTTTTTCGCCGACATTGGTGATATAAATTCTCCTCAAGGTTGCAGATTCCTCCAATCCATGCGCTGCTCATCGCCACTCAAATCAGCGACTGCAGGTTCTCTCTGGAGATCGGAGCGCATCCACTTGATGGACATAAGTCGTGAGCCGGACAATAGAAGCTGGCTTTGTAAGGAAAATGACAGCGGAGGACATAAATTTTCACGAGGCGGGCCTCCGCTGAGATTCTGCTGCGGTGACTCGGGCAGGGTGCCGCAGGTGGATTGTTCGAACGAAAGCGATATGAGTGAGGCGATTTTTCCACCTGCTGGACCTTTTCCTAATGAAGGCTCTGATTTCAGCGATACTTCTGCAGTCTGCAGTACCTCCACGGCCCCCCTGCAGTGCAATCGAACGGATCCGAATCCCGACAGATTTTGCTATGAATGTGCCAGTCCTGCTTCGTGCAACACACCAAACAGAAGGCGCAGGCGAAGAGTAGTTAGCAGAAGTTTGATCTTAGACAATGCAAAAATTGATCATTACATGAAGTTTCCTTCAAGTAAATTCAGTAGCGGTCTAAGTGATTCTGGTGTTCTTCTACGTGGAGATGGTCATGGTCAAGCGGATTCTGATTCCAGCAGTTCCAGTTGCAGTATTGCTCCAGTTAAATTACCTCGAAGAAAACCTAAATCTAATCGAAAGAGCTTGCCTCCTGATTACTGTTATATTGGTTATGCAAACCAGCGTCGACCCTCTAGGCCTGTCTACAGAAACTGTTATTCTCCTCCATCTTGGGTAAATATAACTAGATTTTGAATTGCATTGACAAGCGATTTCTTTAAATAATGAATTCTGCTTGTGATTCAAGGAGTTTTTCTTTAAAATTCGAAATTTAATTGCTTCGAAATAAGAAATAATAAGAATGTCTCCTAAAATTTATAAAAAAAAATTTCCTGTCAATAAATATAACTCTCTTTACTGTCATTGAAACAAGAAAATTAAAATACATGTCGCAAAAAATGAAATTGAAAAAATGTCCTTTCTGTAAGTATGTTAGTATTTGTAAATTTATAAGTTAAAGGAACTTATACTGATTATTTCTAAGAGATAAATATATCAATACATTTCCCTGAATTAAATTTTATAAATAGAAAACTAAAACCAATTTATAAGTTATTCCAGATTTTTATAGATTTCTATTATATTTTCTATAATTATGTTGGCGTTTTCTTAAAATATTCTGTAATTTTTCACTTTTAGTGCTTTTAAATATAACATAAATTTCTACTTATCGATGAAATATGAAGTTCGATTTTCCAATTCTATGAATAATAATAAGAAAGAAAAAATTAAAAATGGTAGAAAAAATTGGTTAATTCTACATCCTCCATACGCACACTTATTTTTAAAATATATTTATAATAAAATTACATCAAGTCAAAAGTAACGTTGGAACAAAGTAATAAAAAATTTGTCTGTGAACTGCATAAATATAAACATTTTAGTTTTACACAAATGCCTGCTGTACTATATTAAATGAATACACTGTTATATCTGCCAACTCTATTTATTTTATCAGGAAACTCCTTTGGCAATTTTAGTGAAAAATTTAAAAGCAATCGAAATTTTGCCGGAAAAAAGTTTATTGAGTTGTTTTAGGAGCTTAAGTAGTCAACAGATGGCGTACTAATATAATGGCATATATTTTATTATTATATATTTAAATATGTTCCTCTAAGTTTCGAGTCCGCCGGAAGAGAATGACGCTGTAACCATTGGGCTGCCAAAGACTCCTACTAGTTGGCAGTCATATAATCAACATTCGGAGTCAACACCAGCTACCTATCTACATAAACTGTTCAATTGCGAGGAGAATATTACTAGTTATTAGTAGTTTATTAGGAAAATATTTCCTTCAAACAAAGTATTTGTCACTGAATTAAATTGATTTAATAATGTATCTTATGTTTTTATGTAATTTTATAAGTTTAATGCTTATAAAAATTGCATTAGTGTAGTAAAAGTTGCCCTATAGAATGAATATTGGGATATAAACTTTGTGTGATGTTTATTTTTTACACATGTAGTATATTCCTTAGTCTTTCATAGTTCCTTTATAAAGTTGATGAATATTTTATTAAAAAATTACGATTAACATAAAATATGCTTAACATAATTCATTCTCAATGTATAATCTTATGAGTAAAATTGTCTTTTTGCGGTACTGCTGCTTTAATTATTCTATTTCAAGCAAAAGTGTGCCGCTATAACAGTGTCTCCTGATTTTTTCCCTCAAAATCAGTCGAATCTACTGATTTTCTTTCCTCCATGCACTGTATTTATGTTTGTGTGTGCACATCTAATAGAACGAGCGCTTGGAACTTTTCCAAGTTTCTTCTTTTGCGACTGTTAAATACTTATTGTCTATCAGAACTGGAAAAAATATCCTATGGATTAAGATAGATCCATCTAAGATACCTTACAACAGCTGAGAGCTATTAAGCTGACATTTACTTTCCTCATTAAAGATTTCAAAACTTCGTTAATTTACAAATATAATGAAAATGTAGTTCTAAACATTCTGGTTGCATTCTGTAAAATGTATTTAATTTTACAAGCTTTAACTTGTGTATATGGATTTCTCATTGTATATTTCCTCTTAATGAAAAAATTGTTTTGTTTATTCCTTGCTTTTTGTTTTGTGTAAGAAATAATATTTATCATAAAATTAATATACACATCTCACAGTTAATATACATCAACTTTGTTTCGTGGTTTTTAATCTGTGGAGTAAAATACGAATCCTGTGTCAATCTTTGAGAAGGTAATTTTAAAGATTTTTCGCTCTTTACAATTCTTAAGATTTTTTTTTTTTTTTTTTTTTTTTAATTATAAAGAGTTTTTATTTAGAATTGTAATGTCTCATTCCAAAACCAACAAAATTCGACCTACATTCTTGATCCAACATTAAAAGGGGAAATTGAAAATGTAAAAAAGTGCAGGTGCAGCGGGAAGATGGAACCATTTTTTTTCGGGCGTCGAGCCAGACTGTTCCGGACTTAAGTATAGAAAATGAGAGAAATAATTTTTTATGAATGGCATGAAAATAAAACCTTTCTAATTTTTATTCTATCGAGTTCCCTTTTATAATTCTCTAAAAACTTTTTACTGTATGTGAAGTGTACTTTGAACAATTCAGAAATTTTAAAAGTTAAGAACTAAACTCCAATAAAATTAATTAAGATTAAATGTAATATAAATATTTAAAGATTTTAATTATATATATATATATATATGCGCAAGTATAGTGATATAGTAAAAAGTCAGATAACATTCATTAAATAAATGAATGTTATCTGACTTTTTACTATAAACTTTTGAAAATAAAATTTAAACAAATAATTTAAATTTTATTTTCAAAAGTTATTTTTGTACAATTAAAATATAATTTAATGATATGGTAAATCCTTAATAACTCACCACATTATAAAGCCGAGCTGGTAGCCGAATGGTTAGCGCTCTTGCCTTCGGTTCAACAGTTCGTGGGTTCGAATCCCACCTTGGGCATGGGTGTTTGTAGTGGTTCGGAATCCACTTTAAGCCGTAGGTCCCGGTCTAATTAGCCCTCGTGTGCAAAAAATGACCGTTGAGCGACAAACACCACATTATAAAAAATTAAATAATTTATTAAATTATTTTTAACTCTTTACAACCATGCACACACATTATTCCATCGTTTCTTATGACAAAATGCTAAACTAAAATCAGAGAAAAGTAATAGAGCTAATTGTAACTTGGAGCGATTTTTCTGTTTCAAGTCAACAGTGTTTAGTTTTATAGGTTTGCGTGACGTAACGAGAGAAATTTTATAACTGTTTCAGGTAATATTTGGTTTACTAATTTTAAGAAAATGTTCATATTTAAGTTTTTTTATTTATTTAAATATTTTTTTATTCGTGTATAGTGTATGAATTAAATAATGTTAGGTAACGAAAAAAGAATGAACTTTTTTATGAAATATTTAGTGTTATTGTGTGTCAGTATTCGGCTTTTGAATTTACAAATATTTGTATAATATTTGTAACATTTATAACAATTTTTTACTATTCATCTGTGATTTCATATTTTATGAATAAATTGTAAAAAGTAAAATATATTTTTAAAGATATTCTAAGAGAAAAATATATAAATACACTGTTATTAATGTTTGCACTGTGAATAATTTTGCTCAGTTTTAATTATGGTACTTAAAACCCTTATTTGTGTCCTTGAATTAAATTTAATTTACTTTTGATCATCGAATAAGCAATATTCGATATCGAAACTTGCAAAGTAATCAATTTACATTTTGCAATCTAACTACCAATTGTTATATCCCCAATTAAAAGACCTAGCTGTACTAGGTGAATAACTCATGCTGTGATCATAACTGAGTAACAGTTCGTAGGTTCGATTTTCACCGTCATGGCAGCCGAGTGGTAAACACTCTTGTGCCTTCTGTTAAACAGTTCGTGGGCTGGAATCCTACATTGAGCATGGATATTTGTTGTGGTCGGATTCCACTTAAAATCACAGGTCCCGGTCTAATGTATGAAAAATGACGGTCGAGCAACAAACAGACCAAACCTTACCTTCAGGGTGCTATCTTTTAATGTGCCTCAGAATCCACTTTAAATATCCGGTCCGTGTCTAGTTAGCCTTTATATGCAAATAGTGATGGTTGAGGGATAAATAAATCAAAAAATCAGACTGATGAAAAAACACTGTACAAAAAGAATTTTACGTATTTCATAAATATTTTTATATTTCTTTCTTAATTTCTAAAACTGCAAAATGATATTAATTCGTAAAAAATGAAAAGCATTTATTTTACTTTTCTCTTATTTCTGAAAAAGACCCTACCAATATTAAAATTAAGAGATTTATTAGTTTTCTTATGTAGTTATCTCTATTTTTTCTATTAATATATAGTAGATAATAAAAAATCAGTAATTGTGTTCTTTGAAGGGAGTATTTTTGGTAATGTATTTTCGATTGAAAAAAATGAGTTATCAATAAAGAAGTATCACATTTGTTTAATATATGAATATTCTGTAAACCAGATAGATTCAAGCAGATGTGCAGTATTGGCTTTTATATTTCTGTGCAAATTTTAGTGTTGCAATCACAAATACAGAACAATCTGAGCAATGCTGTGTATCATTCTATAGTGCTCCAAAGTTAAAATGCTTTTGAAAACATTTTATCTGTATGGCTTTTAAATATTGATAAAATGTTTTTGAAAAAGTAATAGTTTAATGTAATGTTAAAAATATTTCGGAAATGTGTGTTATGGGCAAGAAACTGATATGAAATGTAAATTTTGAGCTATCTTTTGAATAACCAAGAAACATGATTTCGGCGAATGGAAGATAAAAATATTTAATCGGTTCATACTAGTTAAATTAGTATAAAAATATTTCGCTAAAATCATAAAGTGCTCCAAAAACTCGAAATATTTTACGTCTAAACATCAAATTTGAAATAATAATTTGGTCAATTCGCTTTTTATGTATATATTTAGTGAAAAATTTCCTGGTTTTGCCTGTTGTAATGGATATCCGAGCTGATAGTTTAAAGATCAGCTCTTTGGATTTCAACTCATCAATTTCTGCATGGGGGTTTTAAGTCATGGATATTTATAGAGATTTAAAATTTTAATTTAAATAACAAATTTTAGTCCTATTAATTTTTGGTGGCAAAAAATTATATTTGGACAAAAAAAATGCTTTTTATTTTTTAAGTCAATGTTTTTCCTTTAAGCTTACTCGCAATCATGTTTTCCTTTATTCCTTCATGTTTTTTATTCATTCTTTCACAATCATGTTTTTTTATTATTTTAAAATGACCTCGAAGCTGTCGTCTCATTAAAAAATTTGTCATTCAAAGTCAAAGTTTGAGGCTGTTACAGTTAAATAATGTTTATCCTATTCTAACTTGAATAGGATAAACATTATTTAACTGTAACATGATTTCTGTTTTGTGACGTATTTTTGCACACTTATCATATTATTTCTTATTTCTAAGATATTTAATTAATATAAATATACTAAAATATCCAAACTAACGTGGATTCACCGTAACTTTGTGCTAGGATCATGTTCTTCAGAGTCGGAAATCCTGCGTTCAATCCCAGCATGTTCCTGTTGATCTATGAAAAATAGTTGTTTTGCTTCTGATTTCATTATTTACGTTTTCCAAAATGTCTGCTTGGGAGTATTCCGGGTTTTCTCCTTTGTGACCCGTGAATATGACCCATTATCTGTGAAAAGTCTTCCTGGAAGGCAAATGTGAATGCTTGTCGAAACCTTACAGCAACTTGTAGGTGTAGAATTGTAGTATGTGGTGTTAAAAAATTATTCTAAAATCCGTCGATCATATTGTTTATGATATAGATATTTAGAATTTTACAATAAAGAGGTATCTAAGGACGATTGTGTGAACTTACAATATATTTTAAGAAAAAATAAATTATTATTAAAATATATTTGCATTTTATAAAAATTGTGAGCTACTTTGCAAAATGTAATCAGACTAATGATTCAATTGATGGTAATTAATGGAATCAGATTGATGGTAATTCAAATGAAATTAAAAAGTAAAGAGTGTGTGTTTACATATAGTTTATTGTTATTTAATTAGTTTTAGATTTGAAGTAAACTCCTAGTAAGGTTTGACAAGTTTCTTTCTTCCAGGATATATAAGTTAAATTTTTTTCCGATGGAAAATCTATCCCAGAATTTTAGTAATCATGACTATTTTGATCTCCTTACTTATTTTAAGAGCGGTAAATTAAAGATATACTTTGTTCCGAAATCACTATGCTGACATCTGCAGTATATACTCTAATTTATAATCAATGATTTTAAGTGAGTCTTTTTGAAAATGTCAATTTTTGAATGTGTCAAAATTCAGATAACTGCCGAAAAAATCATTTGCTACATGCTGCCTGATCTCATACAATTATAGATGTTAATTGTACTAATATTTTTGTCACAAAACAGCATTTTATAGCGTATTTTATATGAAAAAAAATTTTAGAATTTTGTATTTAGAGACTTCCGCAGTTTTTTAACGTATAACTCAAAAAATCTAAAAAGATCCTTTTTATTTTAAATAAGTTAATAATGTTCTCAAAAAAAATAGGGCAATTGGTATCCATTTAATTAAAAATTGCGTAGATTCAAAATATATTTTAAATTTAATAGATTTCAAAACATAAATTTTTATTAAATTGTTGCATAATTTAATATGAGCATTCCAAATTATATTGTGCACAAAAATAATCATGTATTGATAAAGTCACTATTTTTGTGACCGGAAGAAATCAGGTTTTGGATTGGGTACTCCAAAAAACACCTTGTTGTTAGTGCTTATGCACATTAACTAATAACAAACTAATGTTTTTCCATTGATGTTTATTTAGAATTGGCGAGAATAGAGTATTTGATCAGGTATCGTTTATCGTCATCGAATCATAAATATATGCTTCTCATAATAGTCTTCATATATATATATATATATATATATATATATATATATATATATATATATATATATATATATATATATAACAGGCAGAACAAGTAAAATGTTATCAAGTAGTTTACCGAAACATGAAATACGTCGTCTAAATAGAAATTCATAGTAACTTTACGGGCTTCCTTAGTTTGCCTTTTACTGTGATCATGTAAGCTTTTCAAAAGTTGCCGCCATCTTCGTGAATTAATTTTTAAAACTAAAAATCCCTTAATTGTCTGCGTGTGTGTTCAAATTACCTCTTGTTTGCATTCATTTAAGTATGGTAAGTCAACTTAAAAACAATGAATGGAAATTTCCATAAGCAATTTATAGTACATATTTTAAATTATTTCTGCTGACTCATTAATTCTGGATTTTCATATCCGCATATACCGAAGTGTTTTGTTTTCAACTTTGATTGTAAATAATAAATTCTGCTACAGGTGTATGTTTTTATAAGAAAAAGATTTTTAATTATCAAATTTAGTCGATTTTTTTTTCAATTGTTAATATGATAAATTAAAAAGCGATGTATCTGCATCTACGAAATATCGAACTGTGATTTAATCATAAGCATTATTCAAATTTATAATAATTTAACATTTATAATTCTATACAAATGTGAAAATTGATGGGTTTTTATCATCAAATTTGTGATATTTATATAACTTTAATGATATGAATTATTTTTTACTCCTTTGCAATGATTTTAATTACTTTTTCTCCAGAAAAATAATTATTTTCTCATAGAATTTAGTCACTTATTTAGAATTTATTCAGTTATTTATAAATTAGAATAAAAATAACTTGTTTATTATAACAAATCTTAAAGTGATTTTTTTTAGTTATAGTATTTACCACAGTTATTTTTAATTTAGTTATTATATAATTTATAAATATTATTGAATAATATATGTTTATTTTTGAATTATAAATTATTAAGTAAAAATTGCATTTGATTAAAATAAAAATTACATACCTCTCTAGTAGTAAAGATATCATCTGTGCGAAATTAAACTCTAAAAATTATTTTTCAAAAAAACTTGGTATATATTTGGAAAAGACTAGTAGAATGTAACTTCATAGATCATTATCGCACACTTTCAAGTGACTGAACTCTTTAAAAAGACTCATTTTGTTAATGAACCCTTATAAATAGAAGTTCTTTTTGTTTCAGTTTTGCTTCAGAAAATGTAAATCTAAGAAGTAAATTCATTGAAGTGTTCTTTTTAAGGAGAGGAAAAAGATTAAGTTCTTGGTGTCTCTTATAAAAATGGATATTTTTGAATTGTGTAATGTCTTTTCCTGTTGATGATGACTAGCATTTCAGTTTCCCTTTACTGTTTAGTTATTGTAGCTGATTCTTTTGGCTCTTATATTATTTAACAGTTGATTGACACTGCTTATGCGAACTCCTAACAGTGGAAAGTTGTTTTAAAGTATTTGAATACCAACATATTTTGCCGTTTAGGAAAACTTCATAGAATGTGAGTGGTATTCAAAGGTCGTACGCGTGAGAAAACTAAACTTCCAACCCCAAAAATATTCGTGAAGAAATTCTTAATTAAAATTCTTTCTTGTTAAAATAAAATTTTTAAGCTGCAATTATTCTTGTTTTTTAATTTTTTTTTTTTTTAAATAAGTCAAAGACATTTTTTAAAAAAAATTTTTTTGTTCTTTTCTAGTCTCCCGTAGTTTATTAATCTCTTTTTTGCTAAAAAATAAACTTTTTGTGAATTCATGAAAAGGTATATAATTTTTAAGTGTCTTTGTTACAGTGAATTTTAAAATCTAAAAAAAGATGTCGCTTTGAAGCTTATTATGCGGGTTTATTTTTGTTATTTTTTTTTTCTTTCTTCCATGCACATGAAAAGACGCAGAAACAAAGACGAAATAAAAAGCAAAAGCCTTGCAACTGTTTGCTCTCTCGGTCACATTGTCTTTTTAATGTAGTCAATATTTTCTCGAGAGATTATTCTGTTACCTTTTCTATTATAGATTGTATTGTTAAATGATACGTTTTTTTCTCTAACTCCTGCTTCGTTGTGTGGTGCTAACTTATAGTAGTCGCATCTAGCCCTCTCGCATTGCCTGGTTATTTATAACATAACTTATAAGCGTCGTCTGAATTTTTTTTTCTTTGTTTACTTTTTGCTAGTTCATTTGAAATGAATTCGCGTTTTGAAATATAAAATTTATTGTATTTTTTTCCGGTTTTTTTAGAGACCCTTGAAATATTTTCTTTAGTGTACACGATTAGGTTTATAAATTGGCTATCATTTTAAGTTTATAATTTAATTTTATCCATAGCTTATTATTTAAAAATGCTTTTGAAAACAAAACACGATGCATATTAGCTTTAAATGTAATATTTTACATTTTTATTTTTAAAGATACTTAAAAATTATGTTGAGTTTCGGTATAACTAGTTCACGGAATATTTGCCCTATACATGAATTAAACTAATAGTTTAATTCTAATTAAAAATTAATTAAATTAAACTAATAATTTAATTCATGTGTAGTAGTAGTAGATAATAGGTAGGGTTAATTATCCTTGTAATAAAGAGGATCTCAAATCTGTCAGCTTTTTATGTTCTTCCCTTATATTATTTATGCTAATTAGGTATACAATCGCCAAACTGGCATCTGAATAGTTAGTGCTGTTGGCTTTAGTAGTTCGCGAGTTCGATTCTCAAGCTCAATCTTGGATATTTGTAGTGATTCTGAATCTACTTTAAACTGTTAGTCACATTGCATCCAATTTATCTTCGTAGGCAAAGTGTAATCGTTGAATGGCAGACAAGCCAAGGTATATAAACGTTTTGCCGTTTGCTTATATATGAATTGTTGAACCACAATTCCAATATTTAGCATTATCAATTCTGAAATTGATTGCTTTCTTTCAAAAGGTGTTGTGCATAAGACTTATCTTGAAACAAATAAGACATCTTGTGTTTTAAGCCACCGTCATTTTTTTTTTTTTTTTTGAGAGAGAGAACACAAAATTTTGATGTTTATTGTTTAAATTAAATTGCACTATCTACTTCTGATTGTAAAAAAAGTTTGGCAGGTGCTTGTAAAAATTACATGGATTAGCACGCTTGCTTTATGTATACCGGGGACTAAACTTATCTCAACTTAGGTTAAAGTGACTGTCACATTCGTGAATGCAAATTGTTTAGGTACAATGATACTGAGGCAAATTGTTAAAATTCTTGCGCTCACGGTAATTTAGTTGAAGAATTTCATTTTTCATTGTGGGAAGTCCTGGCTTCGATTCTTGCTCCTATTAAGCAACGAGAAGTGGGAATTTGTATTCATTATTCTGCAAGAATTGTTAATATGAAGATTTCTTGTTTTCCCTCATTGCTATACAATTTTAATCCATTAGGCTGTCTATTATAGGGTGCAAAAATATGAAGAGGCACTCAGCCATTTTCAGTAGTTAAGTGAAATGAAGTGAAATACCTTGTTAAAAAGAATAAAAAATAACGAAGCAGGAAACTGCAACTCTTAAGGATTGGATTGAAGGTTTTCCTTATTCACATTCTGCTTTTCAAATATATTACCTTAGTTTTGTTTTAAGTGAATCAATCTTTTATATTGTGTTGGATTTTTTAAAATGGATTATTATGTAATGAAAATTTTTACAAATTATATGATTATGCGCATCCATATCATTGCGTATCTTTTTCTGCGAATTCACTATCCTTGCAGTATTAAGCTATTATGTGTCAGTAGTTACACAATAATTAGTAAACTAAAACTTTTTTTCAATATACTCTTATCTTTCTCTCTGAACCATAGCTGTTGAATATATTGTTACAAATTTCAGTTAACACCTTTTTTAACGTACAAATGCTATTGTAAATATATTTTATTATACTTAATGATATTGCTTTAGTTCTGACTTAAATTGGCTTCGAAGTTTTGTTTTTCGTTAAACTTTAATGCTGACTGGACATAAGCAATTTCATTATATATAGGAATTATTTGTGTGTAGAGTAGGTTTTTCATCGTATGAAGCTTAGAAATAGAAGTGGGACTATTATCATTTAAGTGTGTTGAGATAAATTCTTGTTTTAAATCCCCCATACCCGATAGCTTTTTTCGATTACCTTAATTACATCATGAATAAACAAATGAATGATAATTATGAGAATCTCCTCTCTTTTTGGAAAAATTGCTTATGAAATGTTTTAATTTTCATCTATCTCGTCTTGTATTAATTGTGACCTTTTAAATTTTACCATATATTTATATTGATGGTGTTTTTCAATAAGAGAGAGAGGTTCTCTTTTTATTGCTTAAAGTACTTCGGAAAGAATTTCTCATGGGTATTGTATTTACGTAAAAAGATTGGAAATTGAGAAAAAGTTGATATATTAAGAAATAAAATTTGAATTTAAAATAAATATAGTCTTTTTTATTAGATTATTATATATGTATTCACTTAGGCTGAATGTGGTAGAATTTATTTCTAATTTTTATTGCAAAATGCCATGGGCATCGTAAGTTTACAAATTTTATTATCTTCTCAATTTTTTATGTCGCATATAATTTGAAGTTTACTAATTCGAATATTACCATTTTCCTAATTGATTCCCAAGATAAAATACAGATAATTTTAATATGTTTGCATGCATTTATATATTTTATATAATCTTCATGAATTCGATTATTTTATTTTAATGTTTTTTATGATAGTTCAATAACCATCAATTGTTTTTTAATAGTTTTTGGTAATGAGAACAAAGTGTTTTTGATCATAACCTTATGCAACTTAATTCATTGAACTTTTTAGCTATCTGATTTTATCTGCTTGTGTTTATATTAATGGTTGATAATTTTAAAGGTCGGTTTGAATTTTCTTTTCCAGTATTCTAAGATTGGAAAAGAAATTCGGATGTTAAAGTTTTGTTACTTTCAAGTAAAGTTTGTTTTATTATTATTTTTTAAACATTGAGATGCTATTTTTGCTGAAAAGCGATTGCTTATCATAAACTTGTATTGGGGTGTGCGGGAGATGTAAGTTCTCTATAAATAGCGATTTACTCATCTCTTTCAGAAATAAATTTTGCACTTGTAGTTGAAGTGAAACGTTTTTCATTTTTAAATAAATTTATATTTTGTAGGTCCATTTTTTACTCGAAAAATATTTTTTCGTTAGTTTTAAAACTAGGAATCACCAAATCTCTAAATTGTCACCATTATATATATATAATATATATATATATATATACATTCAGTATTTTAACTATATTTGCACATTCAGTATTTTAACTATATTTTATTCCAAGATTTCTGACTACCGGAAACCATAGAAATTGTATGCAGATAAGTATTATTTTTCCAGTAAATTCATTGCTTTATTATGAATATTTAAGTTATGAAACGCGTTGTGAAGTATTTTTTGCATTTCATTACTGTTGGTCAAAACATCGATAATGTTCTGTGTCAATTTATAAAATGGATAATGACAAAGGATAATGAATTTGCTTGGTTATTAAATAAACATTCATTTCATAAAATATGAATTAAATAAGTGATTTCAAAACACTATCGCGTAATTTTTTTTTATGTTATAAAAAATTTACATTATCTTAGCATAATAATTTCTCTTTTACAGTGAAACTTGCAAAAATGCATGGTATTAATTTATTTTCAGTTCATTACATTAAAATACATAAAGAATTTGTTATATAGTACATAAAGAATTTGTTTTTCGATTTTAAATCAAAAGTTTGTGAATTGCATCAAATAATTCCTAGTCATGGAATAAAATTATGCTTAAAAAGTTCTCTCTGTCCTTATTTCCAACAATGATTGTTAAATAAGTTCTGGCTCTCGCCCAATAAAACCTTAATCATTCCCTCTAAGCAAGATTTTCATTTTTTTCTTTTTTTCACTTCACTCTTTCGACCGACAGTTTAGTTTTATTTCAATGAAATTCATTTTTTATTCTTACATTTAAAGTCTTCTGTTTGGGTATTAAAAAAAATCTTTGTTCAATTTTGTACACTATTTTGTTTTCAGTATGTGTATTATTAATACTCATATGTATTGCCTTCATTTTGTTTCATTATTTTAAATGAAAACGCGGTGACACTTATATTTTACGCTATTAGTATTGCTGCCGTAAATGTTTGTAAAATTCTGTATTTTTTTAAACATCGCTCGGGAAATAATTTTAAGAGCTTTATGAACGTTGCGTTTTGTTTTTTCGTGCACCAACTTTCCAGTAAAAATAAATAATTGAGAAAAAATTTTATTTTTAACTACTGCACCTTTTATATATTCGTGTGCAGTTCTTTTGTAACTTTATCGCAATTATAATGGTTAGTTTCTTTAAATTATTTTAATTTTCTGTATGCTTTTATTTTGATTATTGTACGTAGCCAATTCTTACACAAAAATGTTTTCATTTTATTAAGTAATTGTATAAAAATCGAATTTCAATTTTATGTAATTATTATATTTAGCGCAAAATGATGAATTAGCATTATCTGTTACTGTCAGCTCTTCATGTCTTCAATTTTCTTTAGCCGAGCTGGCAGCCGAATGGTTAGCGCTCTTGCCTTCGGTTCAACAGTTCGTGGGTTCGAATCCCACCTTGGGCATGGATGTTTGTAGTGATTCGGATTCCACTTTAAACTGTAGGTCCGGGTCTAATTAGCCCTCGTGTGCGAAAAATGACCGCTGAGCGACAAACAAACAAACTTTATTGATTCAAAATAGAATTAATAAAAGTTATAGGTCATGTCGCCAATATTTTTGAAAATGTAAGAAAAGTTTCTTATTCGGGCGGAAAAGCTACTATTGACAGTTTTAATATGTAAATTAAATAAATAACTCTCTTTTCTCCCATTTAAACTCTTTTATCAAGTGCTGTATTTTAATTTCACATTATTAACATAATGTGAAATTAAACATTATTAACATAACGCTTTTGACTTAATTTGAAACTATGAGGTAATTTCGTAATACAATAAATATTCTATAATAAAATTAATTTTAACTTAAAAATTTTTAAAACTTTTTTTTCTTTTGACATTTTTCCAAAACTTAATTTATTTTTGTTAATTAGAGCGTGCTGCCCCCCCCTCCCTCTAAATATTATTGATATTGATATTTTTATATTTTTTACTAATATTTAATAATTTAGTAACAAATTTAAAGAAAGGAATTTCATTTTGCGTTATGAGATTTAAATTGTTTTCCGGGATCATAAAAGACATCGCAATCAACATTGCAATTAGTAATTTTTTACACAGCATAACTTCCTTTTGGTATTCGTTGATTAGGTCCTCATCCCTACTGATTTTGCGGTCCATTGTAAATATTAAGGGGAGAAAAAAGAACAATAAAGTTCACTGGAGGTTCGTCATTCAAAATTACGCTGGCAGGTTATTTTTAAAACTCCAGAGAAATATTTGCCAGAGACGGGGAGGGGTTGAAAGCCCTTCACTCTTTTCATCATCTACCCTTCCTCTCTTGCTTTCCCCTCCTCGATTTGCTGCCGTTCCAATTTCGTAGGCACTTTTCGAACTACGTCCCGCGAATCAACCCGCTTTCGAACGAAAATGTTATTAAGAGACCATCGGAAAATGAATTTTTAGAAAAGTAATCATGGAATGAGGCAGAGGTGCTGTGGTGGGGCGTTAAGGATGCTTGGTTCCCGCACAAAGCCTCTTTGCGCTCATCGGCATACGTTTTTCTGAAGGTCTACGAACGGTAAACCGAAAAAGAAACGTTAAGTTGGTCCTGGCGCCACTCGCGACTGCTGCTACATCATCGGAAGTACTCAGTTTTAAAGTGGACGGAACGCCGAGAGATTCATTCTTACAGCGTTTCCTCTCCATTTCTTCTATCTATCGGATATTTATAGGTATGAAAAGCAAAAAATCGCATAGTGAAGGGGAATAATAAACGCATGCTCGTTTAGTTGCGCATATCTACCAGAAAATCGGTCATTTCCGTGTTTCGAAAGTGGATATGAAAAATCAGTCTACTATGGAGGAGAATGCGGCAAATGAAAATGGATTAGAATCTAAGTCTGGAGTTGGAATTTCTCGTGAAAAGCAAAACGGTGATGACACAGAAGATGACGAAGACGATGATCGTAATGAGCCCGCAACCGTAGCTACTTCGGTAGCCGATCTTTGCTCAGCGTCTCATGAGTTTGAATGGTTGAGTCCAACCTCACATGGTTTACCTTATCCTCAACACGATAAACAAACAGACGGAAATGTATTTACTGATCTAACATTGGAACATCAACATAATGTCTCTGCTGATGAATCGGGAATACCTTCCTGCCACGCTTCCCCTGCGCGTTCCTCTCACCATCGTCACCAAAAGCCACCTGTGTGGCCTCGTCGATCAGCGGATATGATTGACCATATGAGGATGTCACCAAGTCCATATAATGAATTACATGGTTGTCGTCGACATCTATCACCAATGCGATCATCTTGGTGTTGTCCTTCCCCTCCTCCACATGCTGTGTGTATACATCATGGAAGTGCTGTCATTTCAAACATGGAACTTGTTCCTTATAACCATGAATGCTGTGGTGTTGATGTATCTTATATGCCTTATCAAAGCTGTTCATGTCTTCCTCCTAGTGGTGTGTCACATTCTCCCCGTTATCAGGATTCACATACATGGTGTCATAATACCTCACCGCACCATGAAATTCGTAGACGAGAATCTTCATCACCTTGTGCAATGCATAGGTCCTGCCAAGGGATATCTCGAAGATCTCATTCTTCTAGTTCTCGTAAAAGAGACTGTTCTCCGTCTGCTTTATCACCGCGTTATTCACCTATACCAAGTGAACAAAATATTAATACACATCATTCAACCAATGAGCAGTGGCAGGTTTGTTTACAATAATTGCTTCTTTTCATCTTTCTCTTTTATTCTTATGTGATGTATGTTTTTATTGCAAATATTTGCTAAATAATTTTTGTGAACTTTTTTTTGTAGTTTGTAAAAATTCGCTTTTTAAGGCTGTTTTTGTGTCATCTATTTATTCATATTTTTGCAAATTCTACTATAATGTTAGCTTTTATAATATAATGCTTATGGAAAATTTCTGACGTATAAAGAAAACTTTCAGATAATGTTAAAATCAAATTAATTATCTAATTAAAAGTTTTCTGTATATGTGCGTGTAATCCTTTATCTCCAAAAAAGCGCATTCACAAAATATGCAACAAATTTGTAAAAATTTTTTTATTTAATATTTTTTATATTATGAAATTATATATTTGTAAAAACGAGAAAAAATTATTCACATCAGATAATTTGCTGCCATTAAAAAATAGATTTTGAATGCATTACGTCAATATCCTCCATAAGTTTATTTTGTAAAATATGTATTGCATAATTTCAAAAATTTCGCAAAAGAAATTTATTTATAACTTTTTCAAATTTTTTTATATTTTTTTCTATAATCAGTTGCGAAAATTCTTGAAAAAATTTAATTGAGTCCTGTTAAAGTCTAACAGTCTGTTGCATTATCGATATTTATAAATTAGGAAATTGGCAATTTAGAAAAAATAAGTTTTCTACATATATAACTGAAAGAAATTAATTGTGCTGAAAAAATATATACTATTAATAAAGCTGAGTATAAACCTCCTAAATATTTTTTTAAGTTATTAATTTACATTTATTGTATGATTTTGAAATTAATATAATAGAAAAAATGTAAAAAATTGCCTTTATAATTATTGACTTATGAATAAAAACTCTCTTAAAATTTTACATTTTTCTTGCTTTTCTTGAATTATAGTTCTTTTTTAATGCTCCTACAAATTTGATGGTATCACTCTGTTATTTGTATATATTACGTTTTCATTTTTAAAGTGATTTGCTTTCCATCACATTATCAAAAATTACGCATAAACTAGCAAATTTTAAATTTCATCGTTTGAAATATTTTAGAATACCATATATTTTACTTCATTCTATTCCTCTTTATAAAATTTGTTATTATGTTATTTGTAAGTTAATTTTTTATGTTCAAAAATCTATGAATTATATGATTAAAATTGAATGTGTAAAAAAAAAAAAAAAATTAATTCGACATTATTCAAAGATATACTGTAATTGTGTGAAATCGCTAAATTTATTCCGTGTGTTTTTTACATTTTTTTTTATTTTATACCGTTCTTCAAATTTTTAAATAATCTTGTTAAAATATTCAGCAACATTATAAAATCTATTAAAATTAAAAAATATTTGCCTGTAGAGCAGTCTACAAAATAATTGTGTTTGTGCTTAATAGATACTTGTATACAAGTTATTTTACTAATTTAATTTAATCTTGTGGCACACACTTTAATGAAGATGAAAAATCATTTTTTATATCTGCTTGAATCTGCTTGAATATTTTCTGCTTGATAAAAAAATCATATATGACTATTACATAAAAATTCGTATATTTTTTCCTTTCTTAATCTTAAATTAATGTACTACATTTACTGCTATGTCAGCCACCTGGTATGTTTAATAGATAATGAAAATGCATTTCATTGCAATATCAAATTTGAAAATGCTTCAAAAGTGTTTCCGCATTTCTCCAGTTGATGAAAGAATTGCTGTATGACGTAAAACATTTAAATCGGTCTAGAAAATTATTAAGGCTTGAAAACTTAGACGTTTTCGAATCTCTTTGTCACAAGAGAACTTTTCATTAATAAATTAGCGCTGGAAGTTTTGTACATTTTATTATATGACATTTTTAAATAACTAAAATGTACAATTATCTTTTTAACCTATATATAAATAAGTTCAAATTCTTTTAACGAAATGCAATCGTTATAATTAAATTAGAAGCTGAAATTAACATTTTAGCTTGTATAAAATTGTTTTACAATGTTTAATTGCATTTTTTAGTTTATTACTACCATCTCTATATTGGCTAAATGACATTCTGTTTCAATAAAATGTCTAACCGAGCTATATCGAAATTGCATATTATTTTTGGTTGCCTTTTCTATGTGAATTCTGTCTTTTCTATTCCTATTATTCTAATATAATAAAGTGAAAATAATTTTTAAAAAATATAAATTACGTGCAAAATTTTCAATGCTAATTTTTACATAAAAATAAAATCTTTTTCCACGAAGTCAGTAAATTTTTTAATTCATTTAACTTAATGATTAAGTGTTTTATTTATAACTGTTATATTTAGATTTTTTGATTTCGTTCATTTTTTTTAATAAAATTTATTATACTTTTAAAAATTATTCTGAAGAAAATCTTTAATTAAACTTGATGTTTTTTTTCTAATTCTGTTTAAAGAACGTTATTTGATTTCTCTTGACATCTTTAAAAAGATAATCTAATCTTCAGAATCCTCATAATTCTTTTCTCTAGGATAAAGGAATGAAAAATAATTTAAGTTAATTTCTTAAATGTTTAATCAGAACTAATATTTTCGTCTTTCCATAATATTTTTTTAATTTGTTCTCTGATATTTCAACTTTTTTTACAAATTTTGGTTTATTCAAAAATGAAAAAAAATTTCTTTATTAGGAAAATGAAATAAATGGGAGCCGAGACGATTGATACTTTTTTTATTTGATATTGCAATTAATAATGCGCATAAAACTTTTTATTATATGAGCAATCGTAAGTCATTTCTATAGCTGAGTTATGATAAAAATTAACTCTAATTTCATATTCAAAAACTTCCAAACGATCAGAGATCAAATATATAATCCACTCCCCGTGTTAGAAGCAACAATGTTTGCATATATTTCATTACATTAATTTTGTTTAATCTTTTAAATTTATAATTTTTCTTAGTCAAAATTTTTGTGGCGTTTGAAATTGAAAGGGTAGTCCGTTAATTTCTACTCATGAGTTTGACTCTACTTCAATTGTGTATGTTGGTGCAGCATGTCCATTTTCGGACCTTGCGCCATAAAACCCAACCAACCAATCAATTGTGGATGTTTTCATTGATTATTAATCCATTTTAAGTTATGTTTTAATGGAATTAGTCTTCGCGTGTTAAAAATAACCAATTATCGAAAACTTTCTGAAAAATAATTTTGTATGTGAATATTGAATTCTTGAATTTTGTATTTTTCCCACGTATGAGAATAAGTGATTGTACTTACCGAAACAGTGATAATGTCAATATAAAGGTGTATTATCTAACTTTCATGATAAAAATTTAAGTTAAAAGATTGATTGAATTAATGTTTCCAATTCTGCACACTATACTATTTAAAAAAATTTTTTCGTTCTTTTTCGCAATTTTTAATAAGATTTAAGTAAAAACTGCCATTAAATATATGATCTGATTAATCTGCCCGGACAATTTGAAAATAGTTGCTATCCTTTTATATAATCTATTAAAAGGGACTAGAATAGGCATTATCATACTGCGAAGAATCGATCTTTTTAACAATGTTTAGTAATTGGGAATTTCCCATTTCACATGATTTTTCAAATTAACCCTTTGTCACTAAATTTTTTTCTATTTTGAATTATTTTATCGATTGTCTTACTGTTTTTATTCGCTCTTAACAAATTTTTTCAATAATTTTAAATTTTTGAAATAGTTTTAATTCATAATTTTCTTAATTTTAAAATTTATTATTAATATTGTTAAAATGTAATAAACATTTAAAAAAGTGATATCTTAATTGAATTATAAATCAGTTTTACTAAATTATGAATTATTAAATAAAATTTGCATATTTTGTAGTACATTTCACTACCAGAAAACTTAAATATTTTGGAGTACAAAATTTATGCTAAATATTTTGGATTTAATTTTGTACTCTGAATATATATTTAATATCCATTAAAAAATATAACTTTTCGTATTATTTATTTGTTACAACTCATTTTTTTACTGTAATTATCATTAAACTAAATAATTTTTTGTAATTTATCAACTTGATATTTTATTTATATCAATAAAAAATTATGCAAAGCGCATTTTTTATGATGAGTTGCAATTTTTTCTTTTTCATAAGACAAAGACAATACATTTAATTCACTTTTCCTATAAAAAATAAAAAAGCCATCAATGCGCTACTTAATTTTTATATTCTTAAAACTGGAATTAAGATTGTACCATTAATTTTATTACTTATCCAAACAAATGTTCAAAGCTTTGCTTTAAAATCTGAATAAAAAGAATATCATCCCATCAGTCGGTAATGTGCCTAACTACAAAGTAATATTCGCATTAATAATTCTGATACGCAGAAAATTTCACTATGTATACCTCGTAATGTATAGGTTTTATGAAATTATTTAAATACATCGTATTATGAACATAAATATTAAATTCAAAAGTTCCTCGTTCAGCCTAGGCTTGATTTCTTTTTTCCGTGATTTTATCAAAATTAGGCTTTATTTTTGAACATAGAACTCTTTTTACCCTTTGCTGATAAAGCCCTATAAATAACCCTAAATTGCCTGCGAGCAGTAACAATTTTTTTCCTAGAATTGCTAGTTGAAATTATATTAAATATTTTCACAAGTCATGATCAATTTCATTGTGATGAAATCTTGGCTTATGATTTTGCCTGTTATGAATATTATTCTTCCAAGTAAAAAGCATTTAATAGCTAGCATTAAGGTTTCATCTGTATTATTAAGTTGAAGATTTCTTTTAATATTTTAACAAAATCTGTAAATTTAAATTTTCTTTGTTCATTTTTTATATTTATTTATTAAATGCTAACTTAATAATGTATCATTGCTTATTTGTACACTTATTCTAAAACAAAATTTTTTTTTCTTTTTTTTTTTATCCCAGAAAATTCTAAAATTGATTGTTTGAAATTTTTCATGTATATATAAAAATATTGATGCAATTTTTTTAATGCTCGGCTGTCTATTCAGCGCTATCTATAATGGACGAAGGTGATGACATTTTATACAGAGGTGGGGGCGCCCATCTTCGCCCCGAATGCGAAGGCATAAAGAAAGACAAACACAGAGGGAGAAAAGAAAAAACATCCACGCCCGAAGCAGGATTCGAACCCTAAACCTGCTTCGAAGTTAAGGACGCTAACCTCTTCCCCATGTGTCTGCTCGATACAAATTATTGACAAATTAGAAGCTCTTGAGTTACCTTAATTTAAATTAGAATCAAGAAAATGATTTCAAAAAAGAGGAAAGTTATATAAAACTTTGTGAATATACATGTAGTCAATTAGGATTTTATTATTTTTTATTTGATTTTTATTTATAATTTGAATATATATTATCGTGTTTATTATGGAGCCATATACAATTTTTTTTGAATTCTGTAAGTGAGAAGTTTATTTTTTAAGTACATATCCATTTTCTTTCCCTCTGCTGTTGAAAAAGGCTTATAAATTTCCTGCTATTTTTTGTCTTTCGTAAGGGATTCAGATTAAATTTAAGGTTCTCAACCCCATTTTAACAGTATAAATTTACACAATATTTAAATTTCAATTATGTTCATGAAACACTGTTTCACGTATAATTATTTTTCCCCCTTTAAATATTTCTCGTACTTTTAATTATTGATTTGGTTTCTTCAGCTATATCAATTATTTATTGAAAAAAAATTTTTTTTTAATACTTTCTACATTTTTACTCTGTTTATTTGTATTATTTAAGATTTGATTTTCAAATTTTCTAGTCTGACATATAATTAAGATTTTTTTCATCTCTGAAAAATAACGCAATATACACCAAATTTCATGCACCTCTCGTAAGATGAACAATCATTTAAAAAAAAATTTTTTTTAATATGTTTTGACATTATTCTTGTTTATAAAACACGTTATCTTTTTGGGGTAAATTGAAGTGAAATACATTTAATACTTGTATGCCACCTACTCTTTTTATTTGAAAGAGTATTATTATTATTTGCCAACAAATAATAAACTGTGTGAATCAAATTGTTAAAATGACCATATAAAGCGTGTGACAGTTGGAAATCTTTAGAGATGCATACCTCATACAATTTAGGTTCTTGTTTTCGAGATAATCTTTAAATTTTCGTAAATTTCTAAAATGTAAATGCTGATAATATTTCCCTACATAATAAAAGTCATTCTTTACAAAAATAGGTTGTTATTTTTTAATTTTTAGTAAGAACGATAAAGATACAAAAATATATATCTTAACTCATTTAAGTGCTAATGGTATTTTTGTAACCATTACATGTTCAAAGAAGAATATTACGGAAGTAATATTTTTTATTTTTGTGTTCGGTCAAAATTAATTTCCAATGCATGGTTTTATTCTTTATAATTAACATGAATATTGATTGTTCAAAAAAAAATTGAAATTATTTTTTCGTGATGGCAGCATACCAAACATTTTGCAATGAAATCCATATTTGTATGTTATAATGTCTATTATAATGTAAATTTAACAGAAAGTAAAATTTCATTGTTTATTTAAAACCTATTAAGCAAAAATAGAAACTAGAAAAACCAAAGCTACATATTGGATTTATCTGAAGAAATGATATTCATTTGAAAAATAAAAAAAAAAGAAAATGATTGTATGTGTGCAAGGCAATCATACACTTTCACAAGTAGAATTCGAAAGTATTAGAATTTTTGGAAAATGCTTAAATTGGGTTTAACACCCACACTTCTTAATAAAAGTTCATAAAAAAATTTCTCGCAAAATATATCTCCAAATAAATTTGCAAAATTTTGACATACCTTTTGAAAATTACGAAAGAAAGAAATATGGAATTAAAATGTGTGTATGTCTTGAAAATAAGATTGATAAAACATAGCTTAAATAACAAGGACATTGTTTGAAACTATAATAACCATATTTACAAATCTCTCTGCGTTACTGTTTTTTAGCAATTGCAAAATATAATCCATTGAATTTTTATCTTCAAGAAAAATTGGATATTGTAACGACTGAATATTTTACTTTTGAGTTATCGTTATTTAAACATTAGAAAAACTTTGAGGGAAAAAATTGTTCGTTGAAGAGGAAATCTTAATTTAAGTAATCTATTTTAGAGAGATATATGTATATAAAACCTTCAAATATATATCAATATATCCCTGCTGCATTAGAATAGCATTTTTATTCTTTTTTTTTTTTTTTTTTTTTTTTTTTTTTTTAACTGAGTTAGAGAAAAGTTTCACTAATATTTACGGATTTGATTGCATAAACGATTTTCTTCCCATTTACTGGATAATGTTCCGAATGTTAAAGAAGCCTTAGATTATTTAACCAGATTTCTCAGTGTCTTCGGTTCAACAGTTCGTGGATTCGAACCCACCTTTGTTATAGATGTTTGTAGTAGTTTGGAATCCATTTTAAAACCGTAGGTCTCGGTCTAGTTAGCCTTCGTGTGCAAAAAATGACCTTTGAGTGACAAACAAACAAACTCTTCCTTTGGTGTGAATGTTTGTTGTGGTTCGGAATACACTTTATGCTAGGTTCTGGTTTAATTAGCCCTCGTGGACAAAAAAAATAGCCCTTGAGTCACCAATCGCATCAAACCAATTCTTGACAGGGATTTGTCCTGTCGTCGACGCCCTTTGGACATAATAATTTGATCTGTTCAAGGACATTTATATGATAATCTTAAAGCCTTTAAACGATTTCTAATGTAACTTAAAATTTTATCCGATATATATGTTGATTAACATTTTTAAAGTTAATTTTTTGTAAGTCTTAGAAATAAGCTCGTGTGAATTGGCAGTCCCCCCAATATGCCCATTCTACAGTACGTAGCACTAAGCAAATTGCTATTGTTTCAATAGGTTTACGGCAAAAATTAAAATTGGAATATTAATTTAATTTACTTTTGCTATAATTAAAAAATATAAATTTGGTTTTATTAAATGATTTCAATAATGTGGCCGTGGTAGCTTAGTGGTTAGTTCATCGCCCTTCCGTCCGTAAGAGTGGGATTCGATTACCAATGCCCCCAAGGATCCACCGAGTACATGCGATATATGTGCTCTTTAAATCTGTGGAATCGAAAATCCTGTGGCTGGCCATTGAGTAGTTATTATGGGTGCAAAGATCTGGATAAAATTTCCTCCCTCTTCTGATCAGGTAGTCTGATGCTGTGTTGTGCCTCAATCCTCTGTTATTTCTTTCTCCTTCAGATCAATGTCAAAATTGAGGGAGTGGATCCTATGGTGGTGCTATCTATCGGAGGATTTGAAAAGCAAAGTCGTACTTTCATCTTCGTGGTGCTCTGATTAAACGAAAGGTGCACCACCCTACTTCTTTAAATTCGCATAGCGAAGGCATAGCGAGCTTGGCTTGTCTTAGTGTCATTAGTGACAACAATAATAAATAATAATTGGGCTTAATTTTAAGGAATGAATCTTTTCAATATTGCTTTGCCTAAGCAGGTTTTAAGTACTGTTAATTTACAAAAATAAATAAAACGTATCATTTATACTCTTAATCTATTTCATTTATAAATAATTGTTTTTCCTAAAAAATCACACTATTTAAATAAAAGTCTACTTAACATTTAGATAAGTATTCACTTTTTACATTTATTTAATTAATATATTATGTTCAATTATATTCACATTTTTATGTTAAGCTTCATGTTTTATCCTTATCATTGTCTGCAATAATGTTTCGAATACCTCTTAAACTTGTTTACATGTTTTATTAACTCCTTGATATACAAATTAAATGGAATTGATATCGTTAATTCCAATCAACTGAACAAAAAAGTGGAAGATGAGAAAGAGTACATTTCATTATAAAATTTTTATTATGCTCCTATCTCATGCACTGCATAAAAGCCAATTGTGTAAAATCAAGTGCTTTAGTTAACATAATATTTAAGAAATAACATCAACAATTTTTTTTAGTTAGAAATATACATGTATAAAAATACCTTTGATTAGATCATTATTTGTGGAGTAAAATATATGCAACTCCATCAATAGCGTTCATTACTAAACATCAGTATATATATATACATTATAAAATTTTGATGTATATTTTTAGGGAGATTAATGAGGGGTAGCTGATTTTGAAAATGCATTTAAAAGATCAATATTTTTCAATTATGCTATCTATTTTGATTTTTATAAAGTAAGCTAAGATTCAATTTCACGTGTGCTATTCTCCAACCCTGCAAAGGACAGATATTTACTATACATTGTACATTAGTGAGTTGATGGTTTCTAATTAATGGCAACCGAGTTTGAAGAAGAGTGTTAACGTTTTGTTCTTTATAAAGTCCTCGTGAGGAAAAGTGACTTCTGTGACAAAAAAAGAAGCCAAACTTTATGAAAATAAAGAAAATATTTCTTTGATTAAATATACTAATCTAACTACACAACCAAATAATGCTTTTTAAAGTTAAGAATAATATATTAAAATCCTTTTGTGTGCTATTCTTTAAATAGTAAGTCTATAAGACAATAAGAAATGTTTTTAAATGCTGAAGAATTATTTACTGAAATACCCCCTTTTTTTTCACTGCTGAAATTCAATCATATTTGTTTGAAGTGTTTCGAATTTCAGCATTTTATGAAATATTTTCTTGCAATACTTTAGGAATAATCATTTCGAATAAAATATATTTATAGATTAGTCCTAAAATATTGTGAGAGAAAATATTTTATTAAAGAAATCTCTTAAATTCTTTAAATCATAAAGATTAAACGGATTGAAATAAATTCATTATATATATAATACATATGTATGTATGCATATACATAGATAGGGAAAAATAATAAGTAATCTAATTGAGGGGAAAAAATTTCTCAAATAATGAAAAGTCAATTCAATGAATTTGGTCGTAGCTATGCATCAAACGTATTCGAAAATGAAAACAATTTATTCGCCGACCGATTAGTTCTTTGGTTTTCGGTTCAATAGTTCGTGAGTTCCAATCCTACCTTGAGCTTGAATGTTTGCAGTGGTTCAGAATCTATTTTAGTTTAGTTAGCTCTTGTATATAAAAAATAACCTTTGAATGACAAACAACGCAAACTTATTTTGTTATGTGTATTATATAAAAGATTGCTTTTTAATTAAAATGTATAGTTTTAAAATTGAAATAAAATCTTGTGTGAAACCATAAAATCTAATTTATCAATTATTAAATTTTTTTACAATTTGAGAGTTTTTTATTTATTTATTTATTTATTTTTCCTCTTCTCAGTAGAAACTGATCAAATCAGCTCTTTGTAAAAAAAAAAAAAAAAAAAAGATTTGTTAGCAACAAACGAATTTATTAACCAGGACACCAAATTTAATAGGATTTATTAAATTTTTATAGTAGATTATCGTTTTCGTTTTAGGGGTATTCTCACTAGATATGGATGATATAAAGTATTAAAATTATGATACTTGTGTATAATGCATGTCAAAATAATGATGTAAAATTTGATAGAACTTTGAATCTTGATTATGAATTACATTATCAAGATTCAAAGTTTTATCAAATTTTGCATCATTATGAATTACATTATTAATAAAGCTGATATAGGTATATTTAGTGCTAATTTAGATAAATCCAGTGATATGATCGACTGTTATCAAGTAACTTGATATATAGTCCAGGGAATCCTGTGATTTGTTACTGTGCCATTCCTCTCTCTTTGTATACCTTTTAATCTGATACTTAGATTATTAACTTTAACACTCAGTCGTTTTCTGTGTTGTTGAACATTTTGTTTAGTTACTATGAATTACTTAAATGGATTTTTCTTTTCATACTTAGTTAGAGAAAGTTAGTGTTGATTACTATAGGCATTGTTTTCAATCATTTTATTTCCAGAAGAATAAGTATTTTATTCACTGATGATTCCACATCTAAAACAATAGAAATCCATTATTCTTTTGGTCCTGTTTTATTATTAATGATCAATGCTCAGGTCTTGATTTCTACAATTGGGTTGTAGCATATCTAGATATTTGCAGCTGCTTAGAACCATTTCTAAATGGTAGCTTCCTACTAAATTAATCTTTATGTGAAAAAGTGACCACATATATAGAGTGATAAACCAAACAACTACTTTTTCTTCGAAGAAGCGTCACCCATTCTGGTACCTCAAATGTCAATACACTGACTTCAGATATTAGCTCAATTCAATTGTCATGTCTGTTTCAATAGTTCTTTTGTTTCAACAGTTAATGTGTTTGACTCTTTCTTTGGGATCAATGCTTGTAATGAATCAGTATTTAGTTTAATCTTTTTACTGAGTTAACTTTTATGTGACAAACTAATATTACACACAACATCTAAACTGTTTGTAATTTTAAGTTGTTTTGAATTTTTTAAGTTTAAAATATTTTAAGTTATAATTGCTTTTATACTTAATTAAAAATTATTCCTAATTAACTATTATTTTCTACAATTTTAATTTGGTTCTGTTTAAACATAGCTATAATTTAATTTTACCTGTTAAACATTTAATTATTTTTATTTATCAATCATGTTCAAGGTTGTGTGTTCTGTATGTCATCATGATGCTTTAATTTTGAAGCAATTATTACAAAAATATAAAAAGAACAAGTATTTTTCTCCATTTTTTTTATGCCTTACCACATGTAACTTTATTATATTTAAATGTTCAAAAATAATAGGAACCTCTTGTTGGAGATTATTTCTTACATAAAACTCAGAGTAATGAAACCTAGTAGTCGAATATCAATGAAATTGTTCTTTAACTTAAAAGTCCCATTGCCAAGCTTCTCAATTAGCTAAAAAATCTCAATCTAATTTTCAGTTTAGTTTCTAAGCAATCCTATTTTTTTAAGTTTTGATAATTTTTCTACCTATTTCTGTTTAGCAGGAATTTATTTTCCAAAAAAATTAATATTTTATAATAAAAATATAACTTTCTGAGTGCATATAGGGTGCACAATCTCTAGCCATTTTTTTAATTATTTATAAATGTGAATAAACATTTTACATTATAACTCTAAATAATTAGAAGTTTTACAACCTAATCCACATATTTGGGGTGACAATGGAATTTAATAACAAAAATTATTTACCAAAATGATTGCATATAGATTGCTCATCTTATGGCCATTTTTGGAAGAATTTATTTATATGACCAAACTTTATATATTATGATTCCAAATAAGTCAAACTTAAGAAATAACACCTACAATCTGTGATATGAGTGTCGATTATTAGATTTGAATCTACCTTCATATGCATGTGCTTAACTACATTATTTCCCAATTGTTTTTGATAATTCTAAAACTTTTTCACTTTTTATGAGTTTCCAATTTTCTGATCAAAAAGAATATCCTCTTACTTATTTAAAATGTTTAAGATCTCTCAAATTCATAATTTTAACTCTCATATCTGTGTCTGAAACATTTTACATCCATTTTTAAACTCATTGTCAAGTAAAGAACACTATTTTGTATTTGAAATAATGGCTACATTTATCAACAAAACTTCACTATATATTTAATGAAAAGAATTAAAAGTTTTTACTTTCTTTTAAATAAGTGCATTAGTTGATAACACATTTCTAATTCAGATATTTATCTAATGAACTACAAATTTTATTTTGCTATAGTTTCAGAACTGTAAAATAGAATAAAATAATGCTTGTATTTCCTTATTCTTATATTTGTGTCTAAAGCAATTTATGTGAAACTAATTTTTAAGTAGACGAGTAATAAATTATGTAGTACTGCAGGATTATCAGATTTATTGAAGGAATATATGTTGGTATGATTTTAATTAAATTAATAAAAGTGCAAATCACATAAGAAAAAGTTCCTCTAATTCTTTTAAAGAAAAAAATATACTTCATAAGTTATAAGCTTATTGTTTAATGTAAATCATTAGAGCAAAGTGATTTCTTAAAAGAATTGCATTTTTACTCCCAAATAAAATTATAGTAATGTACATAAGAAATTTAAATAAAAAAATGTTGCTTTTAAAAAAGCTTTCAGAGATGCTTCACTTTTTTCTTCAAAAATTACCAAACCTTAATTCATAATTACTTTCCAGTTTACTAAAATTGAAGATCTTTTTAATTCTTTCCTTTATTTAAACTTTTTTTTTCAATTTTTAATTTAGAGCATTTTTTTCTCTGATAACTTTTAGCTTTTAATAAAATTCATTCTAAAGCATTTACAGTTTATAACAATTATTTTAAAAAATAGGCAATATATATTTTTTTCTCCTCTGTTAGCCAATGAAAACATTTAAACTTTTGTTCACTGTTAACTATAAATCTTTTTGTTGATACAATAGATGCAACAGATTTTTAATCATTAGATAATATATGTATGCCACATCATACATATTTTAATGAATATTTTAAAATTGCTTTTACATTTCACAATATACAAAATATTAATTGGGTATATTTGCCCTCTCTAATCTTATCAATTCTGTAAACAGTCCTGCAACCAAATTGTGCATTCCTACTTTCAATGCATAATTACTGCCAAAAAGGGGTACTTAATATATTATGTATATACTTATAAGATCCATAAATAGTGAAAAGAAAAAAAACTGGAGTTAATATTTTTTTATATAATAGTTTTATATTTGTGAACATATTAAATGCAATGAAAATTTCAATATAATTTAAGTACAGCTTGAACTCAATTAACCTTTTTAAACTATGTCTAGAAGGTAAAAATATTGATTTTACTACTTATATATTTCCTGTTTTCACATAAAAATGACAAGTGATAAAAATTCCATTCATATTTTATATTTGCTAGTTTATTTTTTGTAGTTAAAGTAAATTTTTGTAAAATTAAGATGTTTTGCACATTTTAATGAGCATAAAGAATCTCTTAATTGGATTAAAATACTTAATTGCTATTACTACAAAAAAGTATATACATATATATATAAGCCATAGAAAATTGCTTAATACATAATACTAGGCACTGAAGGGGGAGGGAGGCAGGATTCAAAAGTTTACAAACATTCCAATTTAGAACTTATTGTGGAAAATGGAATTGTAAAATCCTCTTGTGTTTGTATTCTTTATTTTAATGGTTATTGCTTTGGTTTTTTTATCAGCAGCTCATGAGTTCAAATTCCTCCTTTGGGATGGATGTTCATAGTGGTTTGGAATCTTTATCTTGATTTGGAATTTTTTTGTAGGTCCTGTTCTAATTATTTCTCATCTGCAGAAAATGACGTTTGTGCTACAAACAAATCACACACCAACCTAGTTTCAAATAGCTAATAAAGCAGGATGTTTAAGAAAGCAGTTGTGTTAAATAAATTTCCACTATTAATATTAGAGTCTGAAACTTGTATGGTGGAATCATAAAGGGTCTTTATTTTAAAAATTAAACATTTTATCACAATTTAATAAGAATATAATTTAAAAGACTAGGATTTAATTAAAAATTTGCATCATTTGAAAGTGAAACACACACACACATATATATATTATGATTTAAAACTTTATTAAATGCTTAAGTTTTAAAAACATTGCAATCACTGGTATCAAAAATGTGAGAGTATAACTGAGGATTTCACATTATCTATTTTGCAACTGATAATCTGATTGTCAAGTTAAGATTTTCGTTGTATATTTCAAGAATAAAGCTGTGCAAGAATGTTTGTGGATTTTACAGTCACTTTTTTACCAAGCTAGTTGCTAAATAGTTCACTCAACATTCAATTTAATCATGCTCACTGATCTTGGAAAAGTTTCAGACTGATTTGTGTTAAGAAATTGTTATAATGTTTTATAACTTCTTTTTATCCCATTTTTTTTATTACTGTACTTAAATAATAGAATTTATTGCCACATCTGTACTATAAAAAAAGGAACACCATCATTAAAGAAAAGGAAAACAATTTTTATGAATACTGAGAATATGCATACTTATAAAGCTTATGCAAATATTTAAAATTCAATTTCAAAAACATTTATATTTTCCGACATATTTGGATTTTGATTTATGTTGATTTCTTTAAGTATTGTTCATAAAAAGAGTTATTGAAGTTATTATGTGCTAAGTCTAGGAAAAGTAACTTTAAAGAATATTTTATTAGGAAATATGTAATTTTCTTTGCATTCCTATTTAGAAACAAATTTATTTGCTCAAATTGAATGAAATTTTAAGCAAAAATTTATTTCCTTGTCTCTAGATTCATGATTAAAATTATTGAATTTGTTAATGACATTTCCTGTGAAAAGACAATAAAAATAATCCTCACTTCACTTGTATATTATTTTTTTTCTTCAAATAGCAATTAAAATCTGAAGTATTGGTCAAAAGTTAAAATTTTAATTCTTTTTATGTTACTTGCTTGTTATATAACACTTGTTATTTTGTAAAACTTAGAAAAATTCAAATAACTTCATTAGACAGGAAGTTATTTTAATTTATGAATCTTACAAAAATATAATCTATAATACTGAAATAATTAAATTGATGGTATACTTCTTTCACATGTCTACATTAAAATACACTCACAATGCATTTACTTACTTGATGTAATTATATAATACAGTTTTTTTAATCATGCTTTTTTTATTTGTTACATATATATTTAGTTTAATTGTTTGTATTTTATATATTTAAATTTCTATTTTAATGAAGTATTGTAGTTTTTCTAACGCTTTTACTTTTGACTCTGCATTACAATAAATAATCATCTCACTTCATTTCTCTATAAATTGATTTAGTTGGTTTTAAAGATAAAATCAGCCAAAAAATTGACAAAGACACTCACAACAGTCTATAAATACTATTGACAATGTTTTAGCCAATCAGGGCATATTTCATATACTTCTAAGCCACAGTTAGCTTTGCAAGGTATTTTCATTCAAGATAAAACTCAAAAATATCATAATTGTCTTCTTATACTATTATTTTACTTATTGAAGAATTAATAAAATAAGGTTTTTCATTATGATTGAATATGGATTCAGATTGCTCATAAAGTTTGCATCAAATTATTGATTGAAAATCTTAGATGCTTAAATATTGTATCAGCAATTTTCCTTGATTACCATAGTCAGAATTAAGATTACAATCATAAAAAAATTAATAAATTTAAGTGAACTTAACTGTGTGTCTGAATTATTAACGACCATGCATAAGTTACTATATTTTGGAAACAGGGATGTCATTCAAATGTTTTTACACTTCTGTGTGAATGAACCATTGTGAGGAAATTCCTCTGAAATGTCTTTTACAGTGTTAAACAAGTGGAATGCTTCAAACTCAGAAACTGGATGTTCAAATAGTATTTTACTTTTTGTTTCTTGATTTTGGTTAACTATATGTACTTGGTACCCTGTAATTTTTTCAACACATGTGATTTCTTATGTTTGTTTTTAACAGCCCACATCAGCCATTGTCTTCAAAATAGCCAATCTATCATATCTAATCATCTCATTGCCTAAAAAAAACAATCCACATATCTGCATTGTTTCCTAAATATCCAAGTTACATAACTTCATTCATCATTGTGTATATTAATAATTTTATCAAAGGGATTGGGAGGTCTTAATTCATTGGCGATACTTCTATTGATTCTATTGCGATAGTTGTTCAAGCCTCTGAGATTAACTTTCATGTAATTTTTGTTATTGTTGAGAGATTGAGCAACAATATGCTTCCCCATTGCTTTCAGTGCCTTAGGAGGCTCATACTACACTAAATTGTCACCGTCATTGAAGAAAAAATATTTTATTCTATGTGTGAAAGCCTAAAACTTGTATGGCTTTCAAGACAAAGTACAAAACATTAGATCAGTAAAAACTCATTTGAATTCATAGACTAATAAAATTTAAGTTGAATTTTGAATCTTTCAAAAAGGCTAAGAAGATGGAAAAATCTTTTTAATATTCGCCCATGGCATCTGTCTGACATAGCATCTTCATCGTCAAACAAAGTTTAGAATTTCTGGGACTATTTATCATGATTTTATCAGAGGGATTGTTCAACTAAAGGCTCTGGAAAAACTCATTTTTCATAAGCTAATTTTAGCTAAATCTTTTTTAGATGTTAAGACCTTATGTTTAAGACCCTGTCAGGCCTTAGGAAAGGCCTAGGCCCCTGACCCCTTAGGAAAACAATAATTTTTTTGTTGTCATATTCATGCTGTTGAATGTAACAGTTGACATTTTCTTAAGGTCCTTTATATACAATCTATAGAATGCTCTGCATCCATAGAACGAATGCACAGTAAAATAAAAACTGTTTTCTAATGAGATACTTAAATATATCAGAAGAATAATTCTTAATACAATGCAGTTTTGAAAACGTATATTTTTGAATAAAATTTACATAATTTAATAATCTTTTGACATAAATCAATATGAAAATATTTCAAATGTATTGATAAACATATTCTAATGCACAAATCATTGTTTGTACATCTGCTAAAATACTTTTTAAATTAATGAAAATTTGCTATTTTTTCTATGTCATTGGAAACTTCTAAATTTGACTTGTGGAAAACAGTGAATAGCTCCAAAATTTTTTAATGTGTTTCTTTAGTCATTTATATTTATGTTAAGAAAACATTTTATCAGTTTCATAAATTTGATATTTTATTTATTATTAATATATATATAGGAATTTTCTTGTGAAATGGACTAAAAGAATTTAAATATTAGCTTTTACTGTCCCCATTAAAATATTGGCAAGATTATAACATAAAAGGAGAAACAAAAATTGAAGTTTTTAAATTTTTAAGTATCTTATAATATTATTGGCAGTAAAAAATATCTATTGCAGTATTATGTCAACGAACATTTGATTTTTTAATCTTTGTATTGTGATAAGTAATAAGTTATTAAAGAAAAATGTTAATTTTTTGACATGGTCTAATAGATCTAAAATTAACATTTTAATTACTGATTTTGTTTTGAAAGAATTTTTAAGATCTGTAAACGAGTTTAACCATCTATATTGGTTAAATTCCTTTCATTTCAGATTGCTGTCAAATAGACAAAATAGTTACTTATCAAAAGTTAATTTCAATTTCCTTTTACAAGATTGTGATCAGGGATTTTTTTGAATGCTATTCTTTTTATCATAGAAATTATTTTTTAATGTGTTTTAAGTACACAATAAATTGGTAATAAGAGAATAAGTTAATAGATAGAAATTCCAAAATCTCTAAAAATGTTAATTGTGTACAATATTTAGCTTATTAAAATGTAAATAATTTTGAATATTCAAATTAAATTGTTTCTAGTGTATCTATAGATTCCATTAATAAGTTTTAAATAATTGTTAGTTTTAAATTTAATCACAAATATTCTTATTAATTTTTGCAAATTATTGATCTTTTTATCTAAAAATATATGTGTACATAGTATATTTTTAGATAAAGATCAAAAATTTTATTAATACATTTGGAGAAAAATAATTTGTAGTGTATTAATCTTTATGAAGCATGTAAGTTAAAACATGGGAAATTTTTAATGAGACTTATGGAAACTGTGAATTGAATTAAATAGAATAAGTTGATACTGAATAATAGATGCCGAATTTTTTTTATTTTAATTATCTTTTCCAGGCTGCATTATCATTATGTATGGTTTTGATAACCAAGAATTGTTAAATTGCTATTGCATGCATATATTTTTATGAGCATTATTTTCTCACAAGTAAAGATAATCAGAATATTTTTGTTATCTTTAAAAATATGCTTTTCTTTATCTGACAATTAATGCTTATATTATTTTTATACACTAGCAAATGTGAAAATTATACGAAATAAAGTAACATACTGAACAGAAACTTATGATGATGACTATAAAAATCTTTAAAACTGAAATTTATCAAAAATCTGCTTAATTTACTTTTTTTTATCATTTTTCCTTGTCAATAGAAAATTTTTTTTTCATACTTTGAATGAAATAAAGAAACTTTCTAATGAAAGTAAATTTTGTTGACTCAAAATTGAGTCATAATGTCTGGTACTGTTATTGGGTATTGTTGACCTCTTTTTTTTTCTTTTTAAATTTAGATTCCTCTACATTCTGAAGAGGTTAGTAATTCGAATAAGGTCCAAGAATTGGAGAGTGATAAAAAGAACTTAATTTTACAGGTATTGTAAAGAATTTTCTAATTCTCAGTTCATAAAATATTCAAATGTTTTCATTGAACTCTATTTTGATTAGGCTAGTGTCTTAGCTGATCAAGTTGAAGCTCAAGCTGATAAAATCAATGAACTAGAAAGGTTACTTGATAAAAAGAAAGAAGATTTGATTCAACAAGAACATACTTTACACCAGGTAAAAGCGATTTTAACTTGTTTCTATGATAGGGCATATATAGTTCTCATAAATTTTAGATTAATATAAATTAATTTATAAACCTTAAAGCATGTTATTATTTTTGTTTAATTTGATTATTTTTAGTAAAACATGCCTTTGACTATAATGTAAAACTAGACGACTCAGGTCTACTTTTTAACATTGCATTAGAAAAAATAATGATGGATGCTGAAGTCAATACCAGAAATACAATCATTAATGAAAGCATGCAAATTTTGGGATTTGCTGACGATCTTGATTCGATAATACAGACCCCAAGTGCTTAGAGAAATATTTTAAGCGCTAGAGCAAAGGGCAAGGAATATGAATCTAACTTATAATCAGAACATAATATTTATATGATGTGTCTAAAATAATACTGATTTAAAACATGATACATTTATTTTTTCTCATTTTACTCTTGGTCTCTATAAATTTGATTCCACAAGCGGTTTTCCAAACCTTTTTACAGAAGTAAAGACAAGGATTTAAGACCAGAAATAAATAAAAGATTTATCAAAGCAAATTGAGCTTATTGAGGTATTAAAAAATACCTCAAGTCTAAACTTACTAAGAAAAAAAACAAAAATTTTAAAAATTATAAAATCATCATTAGACCAATTCTGACCTTATGGTTCAAAATCATGGACAATGAACCAAAATCACAGTTCCGTTTTGTCAATAATTTCCTCAGATTTTAAGCAAAAATTTCGATTATGCTTTTGTTATTTCAGTTAATACTTAGCAAAGTTTTTTTCAATGAAGCTAATTGTGTAATTGGAATCCAAATCATGTTCCTTATTTTTAAATTGAAATTACTGTAAAAATTCAGGTTTGTACAACTCCTTTAAATTCCTGGAATTTTGATTTGACTCTTTGATCGTGAATTACTTCTGGAATTTTTACTTAATTTGGTGCATTTATTTTTTGTTAGAAAGTATATTTTTTTATTAGTTTGTTGATTTAATATTTTAAAATTTTCAATAAAATTGTTTGGAAACCAAATTGAGTATTAACTCTTAATATTACCTCTAGATAATGGCACGATTGATATTAGATTATGTTCTTAACTGTTGACTAAAATAAAGAATTAGTTCAACCATAGTAGTTTCATGGTGATCTAGTTCAGTCACGACTGGATGTAGTGTGGGGATTTATATGTGTGATGTGAAGAGTTATCCCCAATAAGATCGTCGTGTGGTGCAATTAGGGAAGTGATTTTAACTTATTCATTTGTTTCTGTCTTATCTTGTATAAAATTCATTAAATATTGTTATTTTAATTTAGAATTTTTTAGTTAAAATGTATTTTCCATTTCTTCCTTTGTGAAAACTGCATATAATTTATAATTTCAGTGATTCAAGATGAATTTGTTTATCAATAAAATAAAGGCTGAAATAAATTATTTAATATGCATTGTGTAAAACATGAGAGTGGGCTCTTGAAAAGCCTTACAAAGATTGACTTTTGTAAGATTCAGAAAAAATGAAAGATTTTTGTAATTTTGTAGATAAGCATAGATCATTAATGACTTTAATATTTCAAGATTGTATTGATGAGAAAATTGATCCTGTTAAAGATAGAATAAATACTTTTTATTTTAACTTAGTCTCAAATAGTTAAAATTATTGTGACTTATGGAAGTTAGTTGCGTTTACTGCTCTCTAATAGTCAAGCATCTGTTAAATGTGGGTTATCTGTGAATCAAAATTTGCTGGTTGAAAATTTAAATGACCAATTGTGGCTAAGTGATGATCATTGATGATCACATCTGAAATATTGAAGGTGTCAACAATATAATTAGTAAAGACCTATATACTTATTTTTGTTGCTGGTGCTAGTCAAAAGTATAAATTAATATTGAAAGGAATTAAAACAGCAATAAAAGTAGCCAATAGCAGAAGGAAAGCCAAAAGCACTTCTTAAAAAAATGAACTGAAAATTAAAATGAAGCATTTGGAAGGTGACATGTATGAGCTTGAAAAATTTATGATAGGAATTCCTGAGGGGACTCAAAGAACTAGTAAATTAGCATTGATTGCAAAATCAAACATGTGTCACTAAAGAGTTTCAAAGAAACAACAATTATTACTCAGTATTAATAATGCATTAAAAGTAAAAGGCTTAGATATAGAAAGAGTTACCATTTTCTAATAGCAATATTGTGTATATATAAAAAATCAAGAAATGTGAAAATCAATTGAATGATTAAAGAAATTGAAAAGATTCTAGAATATGGATGTGAAATTATATAATTTTAAAAGAGTTTGAAAGTAAACAGAAGAAAAATTTAGAATTGCTTTTATTAAATAATTGGGAATAAACGTATCTTGGCAATTTTATCTAATAGTTGTATTTATTTATTTTTTGAATAAATATATTTATTTGAAAAGAGTGTTATGTTCATTTTGACATACTCAATAAATTGATGGAAATATAATGAAGATGTTTAAAAACTCTAAAACTAGCCTTTAATTTATGTTATGTATAATTCAGTAGTGTAAAGAATATTGATTATTTAAGTGAATAATTTTGTGCTATAACTGTAAATTCATTGAAGGCTTTTTAAATAATCATTAAATATAATTCTAACTTTAATAAAAGAAAATATTAATGTTTCTATAATTTATTTCTATCATTTACAAATATAATTCAAAAATGTGGCATATACATGATTACATGCATTTTTGGTTAATAACTGTTTTTAGAATAAAATAGAAAATTATTTAGCATAAATGTTGGTACCTCCTGGAAATGTTTGATTTGATTCTTGGAATTCGTTTCTTGAATAGCTGTACAAACCTTGATTCATTTTAGCAATAGAATTTTAATCTTACTTTGAAACAAATTTACATGTGTGACATTTTAAATCAAAGATAGCAAAATACAAAATGATCAGACACATGGTAGTTTTACATAATTTAGTTTTTATGAAGTATTCACTGTTAATTTTTCTTAATACACTTTACTGAAAAAGGAATAAACTGAAAGAAGTTTAAGCATCACATTTGTTTAATCTATGTTCATAATTCAAACTTATTTTAAATATCAAAGATTTTATTTACCATATTTGTTTAGACTGCCATATGATGTTTTCTGTTGTTGGAATCAATTTAATCTTTTATATTTATATCTGAAAATGAATTTTTAGCTATCTAAAAATTATGTTTCAGAAATGAGTTAAAATTTTATTTTTAAATGTTTACTGAGTACAATTATTCTTGAGATTCTGTCTATAAATAGTGCTGTTTCTGATTTTTTAATCATATGTAACCAAAAGTTTAATTTTTTAATTTAATGTAAAATATATGGTTAAAAGGATATGCTTTCCTTACAACACATTGTTCTTTTAGTATCTTTATAATATTTCTGTTTTATACTAAAAAATGAAATTTTATCTGATTAAAATATAAAAATTTTTCATTCCACTCATGGGAATCTTTTCTATAACAAAAATAGCATTTCAAGCAGTATTTTTCTAAGTTACTTTATTATTATGCATTTGCTTCATTATTAGCATAACTTTTGTTTATTAAAAATTCTATCAAGTTTAGTAAACAGACATTTTTATGAGCTTCTAATTTACAAATACTTCTGTTTTTTACAACTAGTGCCTGGATCCTGACATAGTCTGACAAACGCAATAATAATTTTTATTCCTGTTTACAAACTGGTTGAAAAATCTCATTCATGCCTTTTTAACTTATTTTCTTACTTTTTTTTATTTGTTTTTATTTTATTATTTTATGGTTGAGTAATTTCAGGCGATGTTTTCATTTAAGAATTGTATGTATTTCAAATTGCTATTAACTAACTACTCTGTTGATGTTTAAATCCTTGATTCTTTGAAGTAATTCACATGGAAATTCTCCTGCCTAATCTATCGCCTGTCTTCGAGCAAATGTATAAAATTATTATCAATAGCTTCAAGCGTAAATATTGTGATGCACTTTTACAAGGAAATCACATAAAGAAATTGATGTTCCAGGAGCAATGTACTTGTCAATCTATGTGCTTATATTGATATTGCAGAAAAAAGATAGCTAGATCATTTTGACATGCAGGCCTTATTACCACTATAACTGCAACCAAGAACATTTACCTGACTATTTAAGTAAAAATGTATGATTCATATATGAACTTTGATTAAAAATACCTACTCTGTTTGAAATTCCATTTCAAAACTTTTTGAATGTCATCTCGGATATAAAAATTATCAGATGATTAAATAATTAAGAACATAAATAATAAGAATGAAAAAGTAATTTCAAACAAATAGAAAATGATGTCCTGCATCTGTCTAAAAAATGTGCAAATGACTATAAGATAGGTACTTTTTGGAGGAAAAACAACTGTGAAATGTTTCACTTCCTCAAAAAATAGGAAAATGTGTTTTTATGAATGAGTTTTGTAACAGAAAAAATAAGTAATTACTTTGTCCAATTTTTTATTATAATGAAAATAACAATTGTTTTTGAATATGAATTTTAATTTGCATGTGTTTTTATATAGTGCATATAAAATAATTTTTTGTAATAGTAATTTATTTATAAAGAAATAGTAATTAGTAAAAAAAAATTACTTTAAAGACTTAACATCATTTTTCTATTTTACAAACTATTTTAACAACCTTTACAAGTTCATAAAAATAAGCACCTACTGTGTATTTAATATTACCTGCTGCTGCATTTATTAAGCTAAATAACTCATTCTGTGCAAACTACTTTTATTTTAAAACTTTTATTTGATATCACTTGAATTTATTTAAGTTATTCATTTTATTAAATATATCAGGTAAAACATATATTTTCAAAATAATTTTCGAATGTTTTGTTCTTTGTTTAATGGTTTGATGTACTCTATATTTTTATTTGCCATTCATAGTTTAAAAGTATTTTGGTTGCAAAATAATGATTTTTTTTCACTGCAATTTTTGGAACATTTACACATTGATGACAGAAAGTGTATGCACACAGAAAGAAATTGAGTTTCAGCTAGAAAATTTGATATGTTGATATGATTTGACAAGTTATGGAAATAATAAAAAATTTACAAACCAAAACTAAATTATAAATTATGCATCCTAAAGTACTTGAATGGAGTAAATACTCAAACTCACAAGCTGTTAGAAATGAAGAACCATTTGATGCACAGTATAAAAAAGAAAACTGCTTTTAAACCTTAATCAATAGTATCATGAACTGTTTTCCTTCTTTGTGAAGTTTATATCAAAGACAGAAGCAAATGGGGAGAACAGACATTTCTGCGAGCATGTTAAGTGATCTGGTAATTGCATTATCATGATATCAGATGTCTCAAAAAGAAAAATGCTACCTAAATATGAGGTTTTGCATTTTATTTTCTAACTTGTTTTGCACTTATTCTATAAGTGTGTCACATAAATTTTCTTTCTTTATTTTTTTTTAAATGTGTCATTATGAATTATAACTTACAATTTTTTACCAAGAAAATTAATTTTATTTTTATATAAGTCTGTTTACTAGAAGTGCTTTTGCATATAGTTTTTGTGTGTATGTTATGATGAAAATATCTATTAATATTGTATGTTTCCAAGTCTTCTATAATTATGCAAAATTGATATAAATTTCATGTTTAGGAAGTTCTAGCTCGGTCTGCAGTAGAAAATAGTAAACTTGAATTGATGACTGAGCTATCCAATTTAAGACTGCGATTAACTGTTGCTGAAAGAGACGGGAAAGAAAGTGATGACAAATGCAGAAAACTGGAAGTAAGTTTTATGTGAAAAATTTTATACAATGCAAAAAACATAAAATTAATATAAATTATAGAATAAATGCAAGTAAAATTCTGTATTTTCAAAATAGATGCTTATTTTTACTATTCTTAGTAAATATTTATTTTTCATTTCAAATAATCCATTATAAACTTTTCACTTTTATTTAAAAAAGTATGCATAACAAACATTTACTAGTATTTCAATATTGACTTGCATTTTAATCAAATATAAGACAGAACATTGAAATTTATCCAACAAAGTGTGGTTCTCCATATTCAAAGCCTAAAAAACTTTTTACATGGCACATCTCTTCAACTTCATATTTATAGGTTTGAAATAGGATATCACCAGATAATCCCAACAGAATGGCTATTTCTATGAATGCTTATTATTTGTATATTTATTTTATAATATTTTGCTCTTAAAATGTAACTGTACATGCTTAGGATTTTTGTTTGGATTATTAAGAATCTAATAACAACATACAAATTCACTCTCATTTTCTTTGAATCATAAAATTGTTAACATTTGTCATTATCCTGTTGTGTGATCTCATTTGAAGATGAAAAAACTTTTAAAAAAATTTGCAAATTATATTTATTTATAAAATTATTGATGGAATCACTAAATTCTGTTTCTGAATAAGTATTTTTGTACTAATTTTCAAGCTAGTGTTCATGTTCAAGCTTCTTACTAATTTTTATGTTATTAAAAAAATTTACATGCTTCATATTTTACTAAATTACAAGTTACTGCATCACTTGCAACTTCTAGACTGAAAAAAATCGAGGAAATTAAAAGCTTTTTTTTCAGTTATTCATTTTTTTCAGTATTTATTATTATATGTATTAATCCCTTTAAATTTTTTTTGGTCATTTTTTTTATCAGAATAGAGTAAATATATTTTATTTCTATATTATTTTGCAATTGAAAATAAGAGTGTATGTGAGAACTTTTCTAAGTTTACTACTTTTTGTAAAAATTCCGTTCTTTACTCATTTTCATCATTATTGTTATAAAATAACAATTTTGAATGCTTGAGTGACTCTAATTTTATTTTGAATATAAAACTATAACAGATAAAAATGCAAGAAGAATTTTTACATGAGCATATTGCTAGGTGCAGTCTATCACAAAATTATTTGTATATTTAGTCACACCCTCATTGTTTTGGTATCTTATCAAAATATTATGATAGATATAAATTATGTTAATTTTGTGAATTATACAAGTGAAATTGAAATATTTTAAATAAACAATGCTTCATATTTCAAGATAATTTGTTTTATAATTTCAAATATACATGCAGTTTTTAATGTATATGTATATTTGTAAATTACAAAAGAACTATATAAATTGTTCAACCTATTTTCATCTTAATATTTTATTGGTATGCTGGGAAGCAAATGATTATTGTTTTGCTTTTCAATTCAGCTGTTCAAAAGCTGAATTTCCACCTTGAACTTAGATGTTTGTAAAAGCTTGAAAAATACTTTAAAATATAAGTCTCAGCCTAATTAGAGTGTTAGAAAGAGATTGTGGTTAAGCAACAAGCCAAACCATAGCAATTATTTTTTTTCTATTTTCTGATTTTACTAGTGTTACTAAAACTAAAATAAAAAGGAAACATTCTTGAAAATCGATATTGATTTCAGTAATATTAATTGATGTACTATTATAAGAAATTTTCTTACTGAATTTCTACATTTAAGTATTTTTAATTTGTGTACCTCAGTAACAACAAGAAATAATAAAATATCAAACATTTATTTTCTAATAGAAACTGCCTTTATAAAAAAGTAAAAAGCTTTGATAAAAATTTAAGAGTTCCCTTTAAGTCATAGGTCCAGGTCTAATTAGCCCTTATGTGCAATGAATGACTCTTGAGTGACATACTATATGATATAAGTTTAAATTTTTGTGAATTTTTAGGCAGAAGTAGAAGTGAAGATATGATATTTTTGATAATGTATTTATTATTGATTCAGAAATACATTTTGAACAATATGTACTGAAAATTTATAGCCTATCATATATTAATTGTGCTAATTGCTGCTTAATTTGTAACATTTCTTTTTCCAAATTAATGAAGCAGTATTAAATAATTTGCTTCAACATTCTTAATTAGTTAAAGAGTAATTTTACAGTTTTTAGTTCCCCTATTTCATTTGAGGAATTATTTATTGTATTTTAATGTTTTGTGATGTACAGAAAAGCATGTAAAATACTTTTTTATTGATAGCTCTGGGTGCACTTATGATTGCGTATGAACTAATTTATCCATAAAATATGTAAATAAAAGCAGGCTTTGTAATCATGTGACACTCTTTATTTTTTCATTGCTACTAAAGCACAGAATTTGTTTATCTTAACTGATTGATATTAATATGGACATAAATAAGCATTACGTAATGACAGTGTCTAATGTGACATGCATTTTGTAATTTTTCGCTGTTACAGACACATTTTTAAATTTATAATGTGTTGCACATCTTCAGCCTACCTAATCATTAAGGATAAATTATTACTTTTATCAATGTTGTAACAATAAAGGTTAATACATCATTAAGGATAGTTCCCTATGGTTTGTAACCCTGTAACAAATTACACTCACATTTTCCTTATAATTGAATCCACAAAACATCATCTTTGTCACTCTGCATAAGTGCTTTGACTGTTTTTTCTTTGACTTTTGACTGTTTTTTAATATTACAATCTATTGCAAAGATTTTTTCAGAATTATACATTCCTACTTCAGAGGATAATAAAAATATTATTTAATTCTTAAAAATAGGAAATTTGAATGAATAATTTCGGTACTGAATAATGTAAGAAACTTAGAACCATCACTTCACATACTTGCTGTTGCAATATAATGATTTTCAAGTGCTAATTTATTGTAAATATTTTTTACTAGAAGTTATATATATAAATATTTGACTAGATTACATTTATTATTTGCACTTATTTTTCTACAGAATGAAATTATTACTTTTAAATCTCGCCTTATTGAGCTAGAAACAGAATATGCTATTTTAAAAGGCAGAGTATGTAGAAATGGGACTCACATAATTTCAAGTCATGATAGTAAGTGATGCTTTTAGACTGATTGATTTGTTTATTTTTTGCATCCCTTATGTATAATATCAAATTTCTGTTGATTTTTTTTTATGATCTTGTATATTCCTCTGTGCTATTATTAAATAATTAAATTAAAAAATATTAAGGTTTTTTTAGAGTATAGTGATATTTATTTCAAAAATTTAGAGTTCAGTGCAAATTTAAAGTTCAGTTTAATTTGCTTTAAGTTCTTTTAAAAGCAAGAATTTTGTTGCAATGCTTTCTATAAAATAACTGGTAGAATTGCTAAAAATATAAAGAATTTCTTTTAATATTTGCCATGTATTACTTTTATATGATTCATCAGAATAGCTAAATAGAAATTGAAAGATGATTTTTTTTTATAAAATATTTCAGGTGTTCATAACAATTACTTTTAATATCTGAAACATTTTTTCAGAATTGAAAATTTTGAAATATAATATTGAATTAGAAATTTCCTTTCTTGTAATTTTGAAAAGTTTGATAATTTTACTATCAAGTGGTCCTGTTTTGTTAAGTTAAAATTATATTAGAAAATTTATCTTTAAATAACTGATTTTGTCTGCATACATATTTTTTAGAAAAAAGGAGTTGAAAATACTGTTTTTCTTAGTTTCAGTATTCTCATTTAAAGATGAAATTTAATAAAACAACGTTTCACCAAAATTTTTCGTGCTTTTATAATAAATTAATTTTTGAGCTATAAATAATTTCATTCAACACAGTTTCTATTAAAAATTAATTTTTTTAAAAATAGCTGAAACCTTAGTGGTATAAATATTGATGACTTAAGTTTTCATTCACTAAATTACTGTTGTATGTATATATTATAAATCTAAATTGCTAATAGCATTAATTAGTACCAGTTTAATTTATAGAATTAAAATTTGAAACATTCAAAGTAAAAGCTGATTGTCCAACAGAGGGCTTCTTTCATCCATCTTGTGGCCGTAGATTCCCTTCTATATATATGTACTTGTCTGGCATAACCACCTTGGGGTATGTGGATGATGTAATTATATATATCATCAGAACTAAATTAGTGAAATTATCTCTAGCCTCATGTTGAATGCCCTCAAATAAATTGAGATTTGAGGTTGTAAAAAGGTCTTTCTATGAATCCTTAAAAAAAAAAACTACAATGATTGTTTTTAGATTATCTTTCCTTGTAAAGGCAAAGATTTTTCTCTAGATATAATTTGCTCCAATGAAATGAAATTCTTATTTTAGACATAAATTTATATTCAAACTGCCATTTCAAGTTTTGTATTGAAAGCTTAATAAAGGCTTCCTGGTCATATAGAAATACATTTAAAAGAATTTCAAGCTTAAATCACAAAGTTATTCATTACATTTATGGTATGATCATTTGTCCCAACATTACATATGACCCAGTGGTTTGTTCATCTAAGTCGTAAATTAAACTGCTAAGTAAGTGTTAACAAAACTTCAAAGGATGTTTAGTGTAGCTATATCTAGATGTATTAAAACAACTCCCTCATTTACACTTGAGCTTTTATTTAGCATACTCCCTCTTTACATGTGTGTTGAAGTGAAAGCTATAATTTGTATGAAAAGGCTTAACAATATAGAGCATTGGAATGATTACCCCTTATTTTTGTCATGTAGAAACCTTAAAGCTGTTGCAATTAGTCATTATAAATAGCGTACTTAATTATATGATTGTAAAATAGGCTTATGACAATCCTTATGCATTCAAATTTCTTTTACAAAAAGACTAATATGATTGACATCAGTGTTTACTGGTTACTGATCACTAAAAAATGAATTCTAAGACTGTAGGTTGGTATTTGTTGTCTAGTTGATAGTACAAAGTTGTCATTCCTTTTGTGAAAATATACCACTGTATTCCAAACAAAAGTCTGCGATTCTCATGTGCTGACGAATATGCTTGGATAAGCTAATTTTCCAAAAGAATAATTATATGTTTTGACAGTTAAACTGCATTACTGGTTTTGCAGAAGTTTACTTTAACTTCTGTTCTTATCTGGGATCTTACTCTGTGCAAATTAACTAACAATAATTCCTTTACATTAATATGGGTGCCCAGGTATGTGGTGGTTCCTGGCACTTAGTTAGCTGACAAGAGCTGAATCAACAACTGGTTTTTTGGGTCTTGAACTGATGCTAGGTATTTCAAAAGAATTTATCAGAGGTAGTGTTTATGCTCTCATCAGCAAATAATAGTTTTTGAACTGGTATAATCCAGCGATAAAAAACAAGCAAAACTATTAAATAGTATGATCTAATAAAAGGCAAAAAGAACTATTAAAGCTTAGTAGCTTAAGGAGAGCAGTAGGACTTCTTACTGGACACTGCTACCTTATGAGACATCTCCCCATAAATATAGTATTATATCACCTTACTTGCAGGATTTGGTAGAAATTCATATCATATTCTGTGGGTGTGTAAATTTTTTCTGTACATAGATTTAAGTCCCTGGATCAGCATTTAATTGAATCTTGTATGCTGCAGGATATCCATGTTAAATGCCTGCTGCATTTTTCTTTGGGTACTGGTCTTTTTAAGTAAGGGATTTATTTTTTGGGTATAGAACAATAAGCCTTTGATCACATTACTAGGATCTTTTGCAATTACCTTCTTTAAATCTAATCGAAACATATCCACTTAATTCAACGAATTTTACCTCAAAATTGTTTTGTCACTGCAATTTAAAAACCAATGCTTCAAGCAGCTTGCACTTTTTATCTTTACTTTTTGGTATTCTTTTGTAATTTTTTAATGCTTTTACAATTATCTGTACATTTTTTATTCATAGATCAAACTGAGTACACTATCTTATTTTCTTCAACTTTTTTATTGAATGATGTTAAGACATTGATAATTATATTTATGCTTATGATAATAAATGACATACAATGAATTGCTTTAGAATTATTTATATACTCCATAAAATAATTTAGTGATATAGATTGAAATAAATTATATAAAATATTTTCTTTTGTATTTTTGCAAATTTATGTCTAAGATATTTTCTCAGTGACTGTTACTAAAATTATGATTTAAATTTCTCCTGATTTCAGAATTTTTTAGAACATTTGGAAACATAAATTATTTAGAAGTTTTTGTAAATTCATATAAAAATGCCATTTCATGATTTTCACAATGGAGAAGTGATATTAGATTACATATCTAATTATAATATCAGTATTTGATTGATTTAAGTTTGATTAAAACATTTCATTAATCCTATTAATATTTAAATAATATATTTTATAATGAAAATTTTTATTGTTTTTATATAAAATAATTGTACCAAATTTTTTTTTGATTTTAACTTATTTTAAAAGTCAAATCATTAAGAAAATAAGAAGTAAAAAAGTCATTTTAAAGAAAGAAACCAACATCAAAACATTTTTTGTCCCATCATTTTCAAGTCTCAGAAATCTGATTTCTTATCTCTAATATTTTACACAATAATTTTTGCTTTTAGGGCATGAGTACATAAAAACAGTATTCATCTCTGAATTTCCTAGTTTTCATATTCTAATTATCCCATATACAATTAAATATTTTATTAACTTAAATCCCCCTTAGTTCAATGATATTTTCATACCGAATATAATCATTTTAAAATTTAGATCATTTAGTAATTTTAAAAAGTTTTCTCAATTCTGAAATGAAAATTTGAAACTATTTTATAAATTTTATTGATTGTATATTACATTATAGGTTATGATTATGACAAACATAAACCAACATTGGATTCAGTAGCTGTGTCAAGTGAAGAAAAGGTATTTATTCTAACATTTTGCTGATTTTTTTCCTGTGAATGTCAATATTAAAAAATAAAACATTATATTCATGGTTGAAATTAAAATGTTAAAATGAATAATACTAAACTATTCCACTCAATCAGGAAAATATTATTTATAAGTTGGGATTTCTTATTTATCCAATGTGATAAAATATTCATGGATATTCTAGCTTTATTAAAGGAAGGACTTAGAGAATCATTCAGCTCTTTTAATTTAACCGAGGATTTCTTTCTTGCAAACTTTTAAGATAATATCAGTTAATGACATCAAAATTCATGGAATCTTACCAAACAACACATGGAACCTCTTTCTGTTTGATAAAATACAGCAAATCACTGGCATCGACTGAATAATTATTTGAGAATCCCTAAAAAAATAAACCATAGTACCTTTGCAGATACCCATAATTTAAGGTTTGCTAGTGTATAATTTGGAGCACAAATTGAGCTTATTTATTATGTCCTATATGTATTCAAATAGATTGCTATTTGGCAATCTCTGGGGAAGTGATTCACTGAAATTATTCAAAATGCTCCTTCAACTCATCAGAAATGATATCATCAGGTAGTATGAAGTATTGTCATTCTATAAAATTTCACAACTGTTTCAAAATGTAAAATGAAGTAATACTGTGCTATTAATAATCATTGAGAATTAATGATTATGGTGGGAATTGGTCATTTCTTGTCAACAATTAATTTTGTGAAATTCGAAAGGTGCAGTCCATGACATGTAAAAAACTGCTTTCTTATGTTGCCTCCAGCTTGTATAATTTTAATCCACTGACTGCATCTGGCTGAAAACCTGCCAACATTACTTAATAACTTATATCAAAACTCATCTGAGCAAGCAAGTTTTTCATTCTTCTATTGTCTAACATAGTTATGCACCTAAATGACTGTGACTCTATTAACAGTATGTGTCGTACTAGTTATTAGTACAGTCATACTCAAATATTTTCGGACATTCCCATTAATTCACTATTCTGCTCTTATGAAGATATCTATCATATTTCAAATGGATTATTGCTGTTTAATTCAATGTATGTCTGTTAACATTAATTATTCTATACAGACATTCTGTTCTGTCATAAAATAACCAGGCCAGCTGTTGTATTTTCCAATATTAAACTAATGAGTAAAATTCCGTAGTCTCTTCTTGATGCTATGGTAGCCCAATGTTAAATACTTCAAGAAAAAATGCTTAAGAGATTGGAAAAAAATTATCATTTGATGGCTTTAAATTGAAATATTAATTGCTATAATAATCAGTAATAATTCATAATTATTTAATTTACTAATTTATTTTATCACTAAGTAAAAGATTTTTCATTGGTAAATTTTTATATGTAGTTATCTTTGGTGTAAAACATGTTTTCCTGTCTTTATCATAAAACATGTTTCCATTTTTAAAATTCAACCAGAATTTAAAATCAAATCTAGTTAGTTTATTTTAATTTTTAGGCTTCTTGCATTAAAATTTATTCCAGTTCATATTAAATAATCATCCTTAAAAAGAAATTCATTGACTATTTTAAGCTAAATATATCAACAAATATTCTAATGAGTAACATTTTTAGGATCATAAATTGGATGATTTGCGGTCATCTCTGACCAAGTACAAAAAACTGCAAGATATAGTTCTTTCTGGGCATAGTAGGAAAGGTATGACTTTCTATTTTATTCTTCTATTTATGTTTTTAATCTTATAATTCAATGCACTTTCGTTTTAAGTTTAAGAATTAAAATATATGCAGCAGTTCAGTTGAAAAATCTTATACTATTATTGAAAAAGATCTTTTTATGTAATTCATTTTGACATTTTTTGCTCAAAACTAAAAAGTATAAAATGTGTCATGCTTTAAAACATAGTTATGTCATTTCTTCAAAAAGCTTTGTTTGCAGCTAAAAATATTTCTTAATTACTCAGGGTTTTTGTTTTTCTAATTTTGTAATACACTTATTTAATTCAGTTTCTGTTCATTTTGCATTTTTTTATTTGTTTTGAAGTAATCATTCTTCATTCTGATTTTAATTATTTTTGAAATCCAAACTTTATTTCTTAGTTAAAATATCAAAAAAAAATTGTTAATATTTTTTCTTTCCTAGCATAAAATTGTCACTTATGAAATATTAGCTATTTTTAAATTTCTTTGATACTTCATTTTAATGAATTATTTTATTTATTTTATAGTTGCTGATATTTCTTCTCATGATGGTTTGAATTCTGATTCCATTTTGTATTCACAGTGTAGTGACAGCTTTAATGTAAGAATTTCTAAACAATGTACTAAAATTGTATAGTAATATAAATTTAACTAAGTATTTTTATGTTTTTTATTGCAGAAACAAATAAATACAAATTTTTTAAATGCAAGCAAATATTCCACCTTACCTTCAACATCATCAATTCCAAAGCAGTTCAATCATACTACTCAATCGAACATTTTGAATACTTCTAATGCTTTACATAATTCATCTACTCCGAATTCTTTTCACAAATCTAATAGCATGGAAAATATTTGTCCTTCAATCGTAAGTATTTATTACCAAATATTTTGCAGAGTTGTGAAAGGTTAAATAATGAATGTTGTTATTGAATTGTAATTTATATTTTAATCTATTTTTGTTCTTATAACAAATTTGTGAATTATTATTTGCTGGTCATTATTATATTAAATTACATCGAACTTTCAAATATTTTTCTTTAAGAATAGTTTATCCAATTCTTTTGAACAATTAAACCGCATATTAAACAAGTAGTTAGGGAATAGTTGTTTCTATATTTTACTATTAAACTTATTTGTACATACTAAAAATGAACTTTCAGCTATCAAAAGTTTTGTTGCAGGAGATTAAAATTTATTTTAGTGTTTCTTTTTTTAATTCATTTTATATAAAATAACATTACAAACTGTAATTTCTGATGTGTAAAAGAGGTAATAAACTTTCTCAATTTATTTCAAACACTAGTGAGAAATTAATATTTTCTCAAAAGTGATATATCAGGAAGAAAAAGAGATATATTTAAAATGCACAGCAAAAAATTTAAATGTTCTTTTGTGATTGAGTTAATAAGAAGAAATTGTAATAATAAATTATGAAATAATTAAATACACAATTACATTGCTCTTTCTGTTTTCCTGATAGTTAATAATACAGTGCAAAGACAAGTATATTCTTTAATTTTGTTATACCTTTTGTTATTTGAAAATTTCCTCTATTTATCTAGTAATATCAGATAATAACAAAGATTACAATATAAGTGAAATATATTGAACTGTTATTTAGAGTAAAATTTTGAAGCAGTTCTTTTGAACATCTTAATCGGTCCTTATTATGTTTATTTTCATGTGCTTATACATATGGTTCATAAACTAGTGTATATGTTCTGTATTGAAAAATTTTTTCAAACTTTAATACCATAGAGAGTGTGAGTTCATTTTTTGTCTGATGGCTGTGTCTGATGATTTAGTGTGAGTCTGATGGCTTATATTTGTCTCTTGCATTGGGAAATTAATTATTGATACTGCTTCATTATCTGCAAACGAGTTCTTTTTGCTTGATCTACTAAGAATAAACAAGTTTAAAGCTTTATAGAAAAAGATTTTGTTTGAAGTTTTCAGAATGTAGGAATTTTTCATAAGTATTTTGTGTCTGATATTTTGAGCAATATAAAGAAATGTAATGTAAACCTTGTATTCCATTCATTTTGCATGATTTGATATGTTAAAGAACCGAAATTATATATTTTTTTATATTTGGTAGTTTTCAAAAACTCATAAATTAATAGAATTACCTGTTATATCTTTAACTTTCTGTTAATTTTCTGATGGCTTGTTCCATTTTTTCATTAATGTTATTATTAATTTGCATTTTTTCCATTAATGTTTCCCAAATATAACTGTGAAGTTGCAAATTGTTATGTTGTGTTTGCCAAACATAACTTATAGAAATTGTTTAGTTGCTTAGCTGCTATAAAAATGTTGAGTGATAAAGCACTGCAGTAACATTCCGGATATTAAAATATATGAGATATAAATGACTTTTTTCTAACTAGGATTTTTCATTCAAATCTCATGTGATACTATTTGTGGTGTTAAGACGTGACTTTGAGGGAAAGAAATTATGAAATCCTCATTCACTACCGTAATTTTTATGTGATTTTTTTCATGCCTTAATTTTTTTCTACAACTGATCAACTTTTTAAGTAAATTCGTTTGAATTTTTAAGTGAATAATTGAACTAGTTACTTCAGAAAATACAAATCAAGCCTGAAAGTACTTGTAGCAAATTTCTGTATTAAAAAAAGTAAGTTAAGTGCAACACAGCATTCTTGATTTATTCCAAGATGTGAATCGTGAATTCAATATCCTTATAAAGAATATTTTTCAAAAAAACTCCTAGGTTATATCAGAATCAAGAAGTTGTCTACATGTTTTGTTGAAAGACACACTAATTTTTTTTGCATAAAAATAAAAATTATAAAAAGTGAAGATATCTTCATATAGTAGCATGAATGACATAGTCTTAAATTTGTAATATTTCTTTACATAAAACTAACAGCTTTGATTTTATCAAGAATTATTTTAAAAATCTGATGTGTAAAATTTCCATATAATATTTTATCTGTGAATACATAGTACACCTATAAAGAAGGAAACTTTGTTTTGTATAAAGATTAGGAGAAGGAAAAGAGGAGCAACCCATCTTTCATCAAAGTTTTCGTTGATAAGAAAGTCAATATTTCATGTAACAATAATAAAAACATCTATATTTAATTAGTTTTGAATTTATTTATTTTTGGTTGCTACTGCTACTTTTTTTCATGTATCTTCACATAGAATTGCTGAAATTATTCTTGCTCTTGACTTCGATTCAGCTGTTCTTGGGTTTGGATGCTTGAAGTTGTTCAGAATCCATACTAAACCATAGTTCTAGATCTAAATAGCCCTCATGTGCAAAAAAGGATCATTGAGCAATAAACAAACCAAACCAAGTTGCATTTATGCTAAAGAACTACTTCTAAAACAATATGTTACCTGAAGTTTAAATGTAAGATAAATATATTTAAATAACTTTGGTTATGCTAATAAGGTATCATTCAGTTAATAGCTTTTTAAATAAATAATTAAGTCATTAATTTTGTATTTTAGACTATTTTCAAAATTTTGTACTTTATCTGTTCTTAAAGTAGCATTTAAGTGAGAACATAAGAATATTTGATATATTTTGTGAAAAAAAAATGAAAGTGAGTAAACATGATGTGCAAAATATACTAAACATATTCTGTCTAAAAAGACTTAAGTATAAAAAAAACGAAAAGGGTTATAAAATAATAAAACTGTAATAATGTCTAATATATGTTTTGCTTATAACATATTTAGTATTTTTCTGTAATATTTTGAGGTCTATTAACAGAGGATTTCATAAACTATTACTATAACTATGAATTCTCAAAACAATTCAACACTTTTCTGAGGTGTTAAATACATTTTTGAAAAATGAAGACTGCATTGAGTTTCATATTCATATGTATGGTACATGTACGCTCAGAAAATATTATTTTGTGAGTTTATTCATTAATATTATGCATATAAAAGTCATGTTTGGAAGAATGAATATGAATAAAAATTAAAATACTTTATCTCTGTGATTTTAAAATTCAATATTTCCAATCAACAGAATTCATCCATTGATGCATCCAATAACTTAAGTTTAAATTTTTGGAATAAGCAGAAGGTTTTATTATTAACATTAAAAAAATAATTCTTAAACCTATGATCCTTAACCACTAGTTTAGCATTTATCATTAAAATTATGATTATTGGTATTTTGCATTTAGTTATTAAAAAATCTAACATTTTTTATTTAAATGTATGTTGTGATTAAATGTTAAATGTATGACATTTTTAAAAAAGAAATTAAAATTCTGTATAAAGTTAAGTATCAAGAGAAGTTTTAAAGGGAATCACATTGCAAAACAAAACTATGTTCTTTGTACTCTTCATAAATTTTGTTAATAGCAATAATTGCACATATAAAAATTATTTACTATTCATCATTATAGTATTAAAAAGTGTAAAATTAATCTCTAAAAATTAGCTAAATGAAAACAAAATGATTCTTAATACCTATTTTTGAATTCTGGTTTGCAAAATAGTACATTGAAATATTTAGTTGATTTTCATGACTATCGCGCAATTTATTTAATGTCCATCATTTTTGTAATTTTTAAACCAAATATTGTGTTGAATTTCTTTCATGTGCACAAACTTATCTTTTTTGCTCTGATTTTCTTTCAAACATTTTTCTGCAAAATATTGGTCACTAACATTTTTTTTATTAATCGAAATTCTTTTGCTAGAGAAAATTTATGATTACAGAATATTTGTTGAAACCTAATTCTTAGTAAACTAGACCATCTTTGTTCTATTTCCATTCTTATTTTTCTTTTACAATATTGTGCATTACTGATTTCTTGCTAATATTGAGTAGCATTCTTATTGGGTTGATGACAAGTTATATTTTAGTTTTAAAACAATTTGGATATGAAACTTTAATTTATCTTTGCTACCCTTTTCTTACTGTTAGATGTACACCTTTTTCAAATTTTGAATGATGTTACTTAGTATATTTCTCAAAGATGAGAGATTGATCAACATGATATTTTTTCTAGTACTATTACATTATTTTTACTTATGAAAACTCAATTTTTTACATAGCTGCAGACTCTACTGATTTTATCGCGAAACTCCTCATTTTTCATCATTTCTTCCAATTTCCCGATAGTGTATGAAAATCTACAGATTTTTGACAATTTCACTGAAAAACTTAAAATCAACAGAAATTTTGCCAGAAAATAAATCTATTGGGATGTTTTAGTAGCTTAAATAGCAGCAAATGGCAAAATAATATAATTATTTTAATGTTATGATATAATGTGATGAAAATTTGTTCCTCTGAGTTTCGAACCACACCTGACCTCTGTGGTAGGGTGATGCTTTAACCACTTGGGTGCCAAAAACTCCCTAGTAGTTAGTCTGAGCAGGCATCAGGTGCTTGTTTTCATAGGCAGTTCACTTAGGATGAATATTACTAGTTATTAGTAATTTAAACTACTAGTTATTAGTAATAGTTATACTATTATTTATAGTACTAGTTATTAGTAATCAATTATCTCTGAAATATTTAGCTGTAATTTGCATTGTAATCTATTATTTGAAAGCAAAAATTATTCCCTTATTTCACATCAATGGCCACCCATTTTTTACTATGAAAATTGTCTTGAAAATTACGAAACTTAATACTTAGTTTTATACGACAGCACTTATATTGAGCTAAAACAAACATCCAACTTTTTAATTGCAACATGAGAATATGAATATACTTCCTTTATTGATAAATCTTAGGATCATTTATATTTTATCATTTCTTTATAAATAGTATACTTTTCTTTATCTTTTTTATTTTAATATTGTACAGTCAACTCATCAAAACATCAAACTCAACTGTGGTTAATTTACCAAAATTATAATAATGTATAAAATTATGTCCATTTAAACATTTAAATTAAATTATGAGATAATTTTTATGTTTTTTGCTAAATTAATTTTACTTTAAAATTTTAAAAAGCTAACAAATATATATTTTGCAATATTTTTATTAATTTTGCTTTTGTTTAAATTGGTTTTAATTTAAAATAAACATATATTCAGATAATTTAAATTAAAGTCTAATTACTTTTATGTACCATACCTAATTTACATTTGATTAGCAAGATCCTCATTATCTGTCATATTCTTACTGTATACATTTTATTTTGATTAAATCTGTCTTTATTTATGTTTTTTGTGTAGCTTATCAAAATACCTGATTTTTCAATTGACTTTTTAAATTTTTAAGTTAAACTTAAAAATTTAAATATTTAATTAGCAAAAGAGTGATGATTTTAAAAATTTTCAGGATATTTTATCCAGTAATCAATTTGGCACATTACCACGCCAAACCAATCCACAAATTATTCAAACTCCATTGCAAGAGCATAATTCCCAAGAATCATCTGAGAAAGAAAAATATGATTTGCCTGAAAATGACTCAAGTTTGAAACTCAACAATAAAAAGAAGAAAAATCTTGGTGGATCTGCAAAGAGTTCTGGTGTTTCATTTGGTAAAGGCTTTTTTAAGTTAAAATATGGAAAACGAAGTTCAAGTGAACCTTATCTAGGTGATGGTATCGATTTTAATATTTAGCTGGCTGATTGCTTTTTTTTAACCGCATGCTGCTGTTGCCTTAGGATTGATGAAATTTGTGAAAAATGGTCTTAATGTAACTCTCACGAAATTTCAATAGCCCTACCTCACTGCTGCCTTCAATACTGAAATTAAGAGCATCATTTAAAATAAGTGCAATTTTAACAAGTACCAGTAAGATCAATTTCAGTTAAAAGTATTTTTATTAAGATCTTGCACATATCCTTTCCTTAAAATATAAATGTAATTAAATATGTTTCACCTCAATTACTTTCATTATTTCATTTCTATTAGTCTTTGTTCATGATTTTATTTTAAATGATAATATGTATTTGAGGAAAAGGATATATCTACTTTTTTAAAAAAAAAAAATGTTTTATTGTCTTAATTGAATTAGTTAAAAATGTTTCTTAGACATTTCCTGCTAAGGTTGTGCATAGTTATACCTGAAAGTAAAGAGGAAATTAGTAGAATCTTCACTTTAATTTCAAAAATCATATCCAAACTTTTTGTTCCTTCTAATATATCCTTGTGCAGAAAAGAAAATATTTTTTTTTCCTCAGTTAAATTATATTTTTAAAAAAATGTGGAAGTTTTCAGTGGGGAAATCACATTGTATAATTAATTCTTATTGTAAAAACTAAACAATTCAGTTTTAAAATTTATTTACTTATATTGAGACTGAAATAAATAGTATACAACTGTGTAAAATATACAAATGATAGAAAATATAGTCACAATTAGAAGAGCCATTTGATTTTAACAAGTACTTAGTGTGTCATTTAGATCCTAAGCTTATAAGTTACGGATTAATTTTTAAAGTATTCTTAGCAGCTCAAAAAATATTTAACCGTTTTAAATATTTTTTTAACTTTAAATTTTTTTTTAGATCTATATTGCATTTTTAGTTGTGTGCATTAATAAGCAGTGAATCACATACCACATTTCATGTAGTTTATTTTATTAGTTACAAGAAACTAGAAATATATTCATGAATTTTTTTTTTACTAGGTCTTTCCTGTAGATGCAAACTATTCTTATTTCTCTGGCTTTCATTATGGGTGCTGCTTTTCTACCCTGAGGGGGGAGGGTCCATCTTTCGAAAATTTTAAAGTGATTTTTTTAATGCAAAATTGTTTTATCCTAAAACTCTTATTATATAGAACTTTTTAAAGCCTCAATTATATTCAAAATAAAATTCTTTAATTTAGATATAAGGTTTTCTATAACCAAAAATAATTTTAAAATAATCTATTTCAAGCATCTTTTGAGATAGTATATCAATCAATTTGGAATTCATTAGACAAGATTTTTCCATCATTGTGAACAAATGGTTTTACAGTACTGCTTGTTAAAATTAGCAATGAGGTCATGTTTTGAAATCTTCAAATCAACTTCTACTTTTGAATTAGCATCTTAACTAAAAATAACTATTTAAATTATGCTCAAAATTTTGTGCCTTGCTTAGTTTTTACTTTTTTTTGCCACTTCAAGTAATGTGGTTTATAATTTTATTAATAATATATAAAACTAAAATACTAATTGAAACACCACTTAATATACTTTTAAAATTTTTATGTACATTTTTTCTATGTAGCAGTTTTTTTCTAATAATTTTTTAGTAATACTAAATTTTGTTTATCATGACATTCTTGTTATCTGAATACTAATATACATGTTATATGAATAAAATAGAAAGTAGAATCCAAAACTTATCTGATGTAAAAAATATGAATTAAATTGCGGAAGCACATCCTCCATTGAAATAAGACCCTTGTGTTGCAGCATGCTTTTATCAACATCTGTAAAATTCATTAAAGCATATCTGGAATCCGTTTTTGGCCATTTCACTTTAATTCAGCCTGCAATGTGCATTTAACTTCATTTGAAGATTGAAATTGACCACACTGTCAGTTCAAGAAATAAGAAAAAACTGCAAGGTACAAGATCAGATGAGTAAGGAGCATGAGAAAAAAATTTTTTATTTTTGCAAGACTAGTAAGGATCGGTGTACAAGGGCATTGTCATGCTACACATTGTGACCATGATCATTACCATGCTCAGCCCACATTTGTAATCTCTTCTTTTTCATTCACTCACGCAAACGATGCAAGATTTCAATATAGAGTTCTTTGTTAACAATACCTCCTTAGCTGACTTATTTCTGATGCATGATGCCTTGTATATCAAAGAATACCTCTAGCAATGACCTTTCCTTTAGAGCGATCTTTGTTAAATTTCTGCTTCTGCCGAAATAGTAGCAATTTCCACTATGCCGATGTTCTCTTGGTTAGCAAGTCATACAAAAATCACCATTTTTTATCTCTAGTAACAATTCTACCAAGTAGAGAAGGATCTTTGTCAATAGCTGAGATTAAGTCTCTGCTATTTTCATGTGAATTCCATTTTGGTTTACGTTTAACATGCAGGAAACTGTGTTGACCCACTCTATGCATGTTAATATCCTTAATCAGTATGTACTGACATGTGGCATTTGATATCCCAAATGATTCTGATATTCAGCAAACTACTTGCTACCTGTTCTCACATACTGTTACAGATAGCTTTTTTATTTCATTTGTGTGCAGAGTTACAGGACAGCCACAGCATTATCATCTTCGTCACACTTGGATTCTCGATAAAGCTTCACTTCTGTACGCATGCTTCAACATTTTGGAAGTTCCCATAGCACTCTTTCCCAAACAAATACAAAATTTGATAGTGTTTCTCTGCTCAACTGTTCCCATTTCTTTCTGAGGCTGGTTACTAAATGCACCTGTGTATAAAAAAAATGCTGTCGCTGTGATTTTTCAACCACATGATTTGAGACAAACCACTTTTAGGAAAGAGTTAGAATGTTGTAACACAAAGATGCTTTTATAATCGCATTTCTACAAAATAATTTCTCATTATAGACTCAGTCTAGGATCTTTTGAATTCTACGTTGTATATTATTACCATTTTTATATTCATATATCAACTAAGAAACTTAAAAATACATTTAAATCATTTTTGAAAAATAGGGAAATTTAAAAGTTATAAATTTTAAATACATAAAATATTTATTATCATTTTTCTAATTTTTTTATTTTGATTTTGTGATTTTGAAATAAATTATACATTTTTTATGTAAAAGCCAAACAAACAATATTTCTATAAAAACACATGCATATTTTTCTATATTATATGAAAGAAAGAATAACCAAACTCTTAAATTTGTTTTTTTATAATGATAAGATTAATCATGCACTGAGCTTTACTCTACATTATTTGAAAAATTAATTAAAATTATCTCAGTAATTAATGATCACATAAAGAAAAATCATTTGCTTAGAAAAATTGTTGTTCTAAAGAGGAAAAGAATATACTGTTGCAGTATTTTCAAGTGTAACTGAATTTATTTTCTCATAAAATCACATTATTTTATTAAATTTACTTATTATTTGTACTTTTTATTATTTTTATGCTTGGTAAAATTTTTGCATTTTTCACTTTTCTGGATATAATATACATATTTTTACAATGCATCTTCTGAAAAGCCTTTTAAGTGAGGACTAATATTGTATAATTTTGATATATTAAAAAAATATGAGGTGCTAAAAAACTATAATGGAGGAAATTTCCTAAAGTGTGTTTATTGAATAAATTCGTATATTTATCTACTGTTATATTAATTTTCCTAAAATACAATGTGTGAATTGAAATCTTTTTTAAAAATTATTTATCTTTTAAATGACTTTAATCTCTGTATAAAGACCTTATTTTAGTTTATTAGTTTCTCATCCCATATGCTTTTACATGGAATAAATTCATTTTTTGTATCTTGTAAACTAGAGTTTAAAATGTTTGCTTATTAAAAGATAATCCCTAATTGCTTGTTTAGAACTGGAATTCCACACATTAAGTTAATCCGCATTTCTTTGTGTCATCTATATAAAGTAGACTGATAATATTCTTCAAATTTTAATCATTGCGAAATATAATTTATGAGTTGCTATGTGTAAATCTTATTTTTTAACATAATTTTTCCCTCGATTTTTTTCCCTCAGTTTTTTAATCTGTCATAGAAAATTACTATTATGCAAAATATTTTTTGTATAACCTTAATTCTGAGGCACACAGTTTCAACAAGAATAAGAATCCTAGTTGTGCAAATGAATAAAGTGCTTACTAAATATAACACTTTTGATGTTAAATTATACTCCACCCAGCATAAAAAGTCGAGATAATTTTTAACCCAACTTGCCAGAGTTGAGTAAGAATTTAATAAAGGCTATATATTCTTCCAGTTCTTAAGATTAGAACATCTCAATCGCTAGAACTATAAGTATTTATAACACTCATTGAATAATGGGGAAAAATAAAGATTCTTGACCTATAGGTTTCACAAGTTTCTGTTGTTATAATCAATTAATTTTTTTGTGAAATTAAAATTATTTTTAATATTTGTCTATGAAATAGGTTCAGCAATAAACTGAATTGCTGTATTTATAGTATAAGTACAAATTTTCTGAAGTTGTGTATAAAGTTGCTGCTTTTACCATACTTATGCTTGCAATATGCAAAAGCATAAATTAACATTGCTAACATTCTTATGTTTATTATTATGTGTAAAATTGTATTTTTATATTGAATAAGTATATATTTTTAAATTGAAGCATGGTTTGCCATGAATATTTTTATTTATTTGTTTTCTTTATGTGTTTGAAGTATTTTAAATTGAATTTTTTTTATACAAATTGATGGTTAGACTTAAAAATCTTAATGTTTTTGCATTTCGTCCAATCAAATGTATAATTTAATTATCATGCATGTATTTTTATATCAAAATCTTTTTAAAATAAAAATTTTCATCAATTTTATACTAGTAATTTTTGTTCCAATACGAATTAATTTTTTTGATTTTGAAGATAGAATATTTGCTTGGAGATAATTTTCCTTAGAATTTATAACAAAAACTGAAAATCAACTTAATATTCTAGCTCCATTATTCATCTCTTTTTTGAATATCAGTTTCTGAATACTTCAGTTTTTGATTTTTTAACTGTTTATATAGATAGTGTATTTAAATAAAAAAAATTGGTAGACAGGGAAAAATAACTTAGAAAAGTATATCATGATTTCAGCTCCTGAAGAATGTATTACTATTCCTCCAACAGAAAAAGAAAATGCTGACTACATTGGTCCTCTGACTCCTCAACCTTTCTTAATTAAAGCAGAGAAAGATAGAAATAAAGGATTCTTTAAATTGTTTTCGAAGTATGTCTTGTTAAAAGAATTTTCTATTTTTATGTATGTAATAAGTATATGCATATAATTTTGCTATTGCTTTCCTAGATGGAAAAAAACTGGATCCCAAAATATTGATAAAATAGAGGGGGATTTCAAAAGAGGTGGCATACGTGCAACTGCTGGTCCTCGTTTAGGATGGTCCAGAGATTTACCACAAGAAACTGAGTATGGCAATTCATTCTGTAAAGTCTATCAATGAATTATTTTGTATACTAAACTGTTAAGCGCTTATAAAACTGGTTTAAAATGGAAATATTCATACCTGTTAATGTAAGTGTTGCAAAAAATATGTCACATGATCTTGCATATTGTAAAATAATTTTCATCTTGTTTTATAACGAGTTTTACAGCAGAAGTTTCTTAAAATGGGTAAAATATAACTTGTGTTTTAAGATTATTAATATCCCTTTTTCAATCACTTTTTTCTGCATTGTACTTTCATTGAGTGGATGTACTGGAAACTCAATAAAAGTTTTCAAAGCTATTTTTCAAAAATTCAAGTAATTCAAGCCTTTTAGTCAGTTCAATAATAATTTAACTGAAAAATTTATTGCTAAATTAAATTTAGAATACATTTTTATTTCAAATTTATTTATTTGATAAAAACAATTATTAGGTTTTAAACCATTAACTGCTCATTGTAATCCTTTATTTTCTGTTTATAAGTTTCTTGCATGCTAATTTTTGTGATTTAACTAATTTTTGCACTTTATAATATCATGTTTTGCCTTTTTGTTTCTATTAATTTTCTACAAAATATCATACATTCATTCTTTTTTCTTTTTAACCAAACATAAGTCTGATATTTAATTTTTCTAATCTTTTATATTTATTGTGCAGATAATTCAGGGTTAGGAAAAATAATGGTTTTAATAAATTTACCTCAGATTAAAATATAGGCTGTTTATATAAATTTATATAAATATTATACAAAATATATGTAAAATTTACTTTTAAATTTTTTCCCCCATTTTTAATTTTCTGTTTCTAATTGTTTACTGCATTAAGTCATTGATGGCAAAAATATTCAAACATTTACTTGTTCAAAAAAATTATATTTGTCTCTATAAATGTAGACTTATAAATTTCTAAAATTTTATTTAATGAAAAGAAAGATTCTGATATTCCTCTGAAATAATTATACTTGCATTTAAAACAATTAAGACATAATAATCATTTCGATTTTTTCTGAAGTTTGATAACTGTTATATTTCATTAATATAACATTAAATTATATGCAGTATACTTTATAATTCATGTTTGACATTAAGATTGTGATATAATTTTCAGTTTTTACATCCCAGTTAAATTTCAATGTACTAAATAAAGTGAAAATCCTCTTAAAATTTAATTTCGTAATTGATTCTTATACAAATAAGTAGTCTGTATTCAAAATTATAATAATACTTAGAAATACAGAAATGTCTCAACCATATTTTAAAATTGAATGTTACAGTAAAACTTTAAAATACATAATTGAAACTTGAATATTTATAAACAAAGCTAATTGCTTATAATCTTATTTTAGTATACCTTTTTGCCGATGGAATACTGATATGATTGTTGATTGGCTAAACAGATTAGGGTTAAGTATGTATATTAGTGAATGTAGGCGTTGGATGTGCAATGGAGATATGCTCAGTAAAGCTTCTGGTTGGGATTTGGAAAAAGTAAGATTATTAATACTTATGAAAGTCTCTTAGAACAAAAATTTAAGTGTTTTTTGGTTATGTAAAAAATAAGTGCTATAAAAGGATGAAATGAACAGCTATACTTTCAAGCTAGTTAATTTATTAAGGAATTGTGAAGTCACAAATTTAGCTGTAAACAACTTGTAATATTTGGCATAAATTCCTGTAAATTTAGTAAATCATGAATTTTTATGCATGCTCTATTAATGCTTCAGTTTAAGTTTTATATAGATTAGATCTATATAAAACTTAATCTTAATAAAACTTAAATAATATCCAAATTTCATAAAAACATTCTATGGGCATCTTTTTCTATTTAATATATAGAATAAGCTTGAAATACATATTTAATGACTTTTTAACCACTAATAAAATACTTTGGAAGCTATAAGTTATAAATGTAGTAATTATAATGTTTAAAGAAAATTTAGATGTATTTAATTTGTTTTCCAATTTTACAAATGTTTTATATACAAAATTTAGTAAATAAAAAGAATCATATTTTATGTTACATTTAGTTTTTATACAAACATTAATTTCAAATAGTATTCCACTAATTTCAATGCAAAACGTAGCAAACAAATCAAACCAATCTATTAATTCTAAAAAGACATTTTGATTTAGATCATATTTAAGATATTTTCAATTAATTCATATATGCTTTAAACATCATTAATAGTAATAGAGCATTATTTATTACATTTTACAACATTTAATAATTCTAGTAAATTCCTTGAAAAATTTATCATTTTTCCATGTACAAAATATGTTTTTATATGTAACATAATACTCATTTGTGTATGTAGCTTATAAAACCATATTGCAAAAATAAAGCTTAGGAAGCATTAATAAATTATCTTAAAATATGGAAACAAATCATTTAAATTAATATTCTACTGATTTTATATTGGGAAATTTATTTTTCTATAAAGTGCTTAAAAGTTTTGAGTTTATGATAATTTCCAAGTAATTTTCAGGAAAAATAAAGTTATTTTTTTCTGTTTATAATTTTATTAATATTTCTATTGAGAGACTAATGAAAAAATACTTTTCTGATTGCTTGGATTTATTCTGTAAATTAATGTTAACATTAGCCCTTTTAATTTACTGCTGGGTTAAAGTACAGAACTTCCTCAAACTTTTAATATTTACTTGCTTAGAAATAATTTAACTAAACAGTTACTTTTTGCATTACTATACTGAGAGCATATACTAATGTATATGCTCTCAAATTCAGTTCATTAACTATTAAAAAAATTTAATATCAGGTTTAGAAGTAATAAAATAAATATATATTACTTAGCAAAATATATAACTCTCTTAAATTTAATTTTCAACTAATTAAAAATCATACTTATTTTGTATTTATTTACACACATCTTTGACATGGATCAAAGTGTCAAAGATGATGACATGTGATACATCTATTAAGTTTTAAAGTTTCAAAATAATAAAATTTTCTTTTTGCAATAATTGTAGGAACTTTCCATGAAAAATCCATTACATAAGAAGAAACTTTTATTAGCTGTTAAATGTATGACATCCAATTCACTAAATGTGCCTGCCACAATAAACAGTTTAGATTATCATTGGGTAGTGCGATGGTTAGATGATGTTGGTCTTCCACAATATAAAGACGCATTTGCCGAAGCTAGAGTGGATGGACGAGTTCTTCATTGTCTTACAGTTGTAAGTAGTAGTATTGTTTTTTGTTTTTTTTTTAATTGTATTTTTCACTGTCTAATATTATAAATTTCATTTTTAGGATGACCTGCTGTTTCTAAAAGTAACTAGCCAATTACATCATGTCAGCATTAGAAGGGGAATTCAACTTCTGCGAGAAAAAGGATTTGACCCCCATTGTTTGATTCGACGCTCTCTACCAGATGAGACTGTACTGTATTTCATTCAATTTTTAAATATTACTTTACCTAAGACACTGTTATTTATGCACTTTTGTTTTACTGAACAAATTCAAAAACTTAAATTCTAACTCATTTCAAATATACTAATAAAATGCATAATTCACTGTATATTTTATTGGTATAGTTAAACAGAACATTTTAAAAGTATAACAAAAAAATAAAATTAATTATAGCAATATTATGAAACATTAAAATCTTATATGTACAAACAAACATTATTTTAATAAATATGAAATAAATTTTTATTTTAATCTTTAATGGGTAAAATTTTAAAAATTTACTTTAATGAAAAAAATGTATTCATACAATCTTTTCAGTATTAAACAGTTGAGAATTCTCCACTTTTCTCCAGGCTTAAGTATTTTTCAACTGAAATATATGATTATATTTTGGTGCATCTTGCATTTTTATGTTAAAAGCAGAGTAAATTGCTATAATTTTTATGTGATTAATTTCCAGGTTAATTATGTTTAAATTTTCTTTCTGAATAAAGTAGGTACAAACATAATTAAAATTTTATGCATTATGGCAGTTTTAACTATTTATATATAAGATTTTACATTGAAATGATTTCGTTTAATGTAATTTTTTATTTAAAAAATGTTTAGCTGAATTATTTATTAATGTTTGTATGATATATTGAATTATTAATGTTTATTCATTTATTATGAACGAAAACTTAAATTTTAGTTTTCCAAAATTTTTCTCTTATAATGTAGTTTAAATATTTTGCAGAATAAAACTTATTCTCCAGAACTTGTAGCTTTGTGGAGTAATCATAGAGTTATGGAATGGCTACGTACTGTTGATTTGTCAGAGTATGCTCCAAACTTACGTGGCAGTGGGGTTCATGGTGCATTGATTGTGAGTTATGATTAAAAAAAAATTATATTTCTTATTTGTAAATACATTAATATCTGCTTACATTCTTGCATTTTTTTTTTCCTTTAGATATATGAGCCAAAATTTAATACAAATTTATTTGCCACTCTTCTTAACATTCCACCCACAAAAACTTTACTTCGAAGACATCTTGCTACACATTTCAAGCATATTGTGGGAGATGAATTAACACAATTGAAACGAGAAAAAGAAACAGAGGCTCCATTATCACCTAGCGTTAAACTTAAGGTACTTTTCATTTTCTATTGCATTTTCTTTATTTTTTATAATTTTAGAATGCATTATATAATTTTTATTCATTCATTATGTCATTATTTTTCCTTTGCAATAATTCACAGACTGTTCGAAAACCTCAATTTGCCTTAAAGAAAAAACGTAACAAGTCAGAACTGGAAAATGAAGAGTATGTTTGTCCTATGGATATCCCAGTTATATTAGAAGCTCCAAAGCAATCTTCTGATATTGAAAAATTAGTTGTTCGAAGAAATAGTGATCCATCACCTCAAGAACAAAGGCACATTGAAATTGAAGTAAATATAAAATTTTGCATTATTTTTGTACTTTTGTGACCTTAAAATAAATTTTCTTGCATTATTTTTCAACTGTATTTAGACATTTTTACATATATATCAATCTATTGGTATCAATATAATATTAGAAAATTTATGCAATACTTTTAAAATTATGTTTTGTAATTTTAAAATTTAGTTTTGTACTACAAATTACTGGATACATAAATTATGAAGTAGAACATTCAGCATCATAAATCTTTCTTTAGTTTCTATCTTTAAAAAAATTGTATCACACCAATTGTAATTTGTAATGTGAAAATTTTTATTTTTTTCTAAATACTATAACAAAACAGCAATAAATAAAAATTATGTATTTATACAAAACTATTTGCTTCAGTAATTACTTCAACAATACATGTTTTACATAATATATAAATTTTCATATATATTTTGTTTATCTAAATTTCATATATGTATCAATATATGTGATAAAACTTTTGTGATATCTCTTTGATAACTAATAACTAAAATTTCTTTTCTTTTGCGTTATATTTGTTAATTATCTAATTTTTTTGTGTTTACATTCCTTCAAATAATGTACTGATAACCAGGAAATTTATTTCAGGAACCAAATGTTGAGAGAATAGAAGCTGTATCCAAAGAAATATCATCACTTACAGTATGTTAAATTCCATGTAATATGAAAAAAAAGTTTAGTTTGTGTATCTTATGTAAAAAGCAAATTGTATTTTAGCATCTCAAAATTTTAACTTCTGTTAACCATTAGAGTTTATTTTAAAACACATTAATACCTTTTGAAGAAAAACTGAAGTTCTGAGACTATTACTTTATTGCATGTTAAAGTTTTCTTTCACATACTTTCACCTAAATGATGTAATTCGAAAATTCTTTCCTGTTTTAAAATAAGTCTATTAAATAAAAAATTTATTTTCACCACTTATCTATTTTAAACAAATTTTCCTCTGCAGTTCAAAAGCTTTTTAAATTTTATATCTCTACTAATTATGAGGCAGATGCAAAGAATGTAAGATAAAAGTATTCATTGCCATCTATTATATAATTTTTCAAATAAAATGATCCTATAATAATTTAAAATGAGATTTGAAAGGAAATAAAAGGTGGTAGGTTTCTAATTTAACTAATGTTTGTTAGAATATACCTTCTATTTGTCTATTGTAATGGTTTCAATAGTTGGAAGAAAAGAAAAGCCTTTTAATCACCCAAAACGTTTTGCATGATTATTCAGTCATTTCGTATCTTGACTTAAATTGTACACATTTACTAAGCTATTTTCCTTTACCTAGTTGCTTACAGATTTTATATATCTTTTATTGCCTGCTATATCATTACAAAGTAAAAATTTGTCATATGCTGTTCAACTAGATTTTATTTGTGAGAAAAAAACTTCCCACATTCATTTATTTTTGATTTCATTCAAATATCTTTGTTTAATCATAATACCTGCATTAAATCTTACTGAGCTGTGTGTTTTGTTGGATTGTCACCTAAGTTAATAGAAAATTACTTATCAATATTCATTACAGCAAACTCGTTAAGTAAATATCTTTTTATGTATATTTTGCTATTGTACCATATTTTACTTTTATTTAAGGGTATTATTAATGTAAGTATTAAAAAACATTTCAATAGATCAATTTGCTTCTGCCATGTTCTTATTTAATAATACTAGTATGTATGTTTTAACAAAATGTAGGATTTGAACTTTTATTTCCACTGTTATCAAATATTTCAGCTAATGTTTTAAGTAGCTTTATAATATAATTTCAATCAAATGTCTTTATTAATATAAATTACTGAAAATTATATAAAAAAATATAATTTTCAGTAAAATTAAAAATTTCTTTTAAATGAAAATTTATGAATTGCTGCTTTTATTATTCTTTCTTTTCTGTAAGAATATTAAATCAAGAATGTAGATTAATAAAATTTTTTGTCCTAATATTATCTCCTTTAATGTTCTCATATTGTATGAAATGCATTCTAATGTATTTGGAAACCTCTTGCTCGATGACTTAAACTGTAATAATTCTGCTATTGAATATATTCCCATTTTGAATCTACCAATTTATTATGTAAGTTGTTGGTAAATAAATATTGCTATTTATTTTTACTTATCCTAAGTAATATATTTAGGAATTTGCCAATATATTTTTAAAATAATTTTATTTGTTTCAGTTACATTCTCTCTCTCATCACTTTCAACTGAATAACTGTTATTTGTTTCTCTGCAGATTTCAGACTACTTCAGTTGTGAATGTTCTTTAAAAATTATGATAAATTGCAAAATAAGCTGTATATTATTTAATTAAAGCATTATATTAAATAGCCATATTTAGTTGAAATGGGGTTCGCACAACTTCTGGAAGCCCTTAAATTACAAAAAAAATTTTAAGGGATTTGACTCCTTGAAAATCGTGAATTTCTCCTGGAATTTTTTTCTTACCTTGATGCATTTATTTTCCAGAAAATATATTATAGTTTTCTGGTTTTAATATTTTAAATTTTTCCATAAAATTGTTAGAAAACTTAATTTGGTATTAGTTTTTAATATTCCCACTAGAATCCGACGTGATTGATATTAAATTTTTGTATTCTTAACTGTTAATTTGTATTAATGTTAGCTGCAATAATAGCTAGTTCAGATACAGTTATTTCACTATATTTCAGTTTAGTACTATTTAGATTTAAGTGAAGTGAAGTAATCGAACGAAATTAATATTTTGCGCAGTTAAGGCTGGCTATTTTAATCAATTCTTTTTCTTTTTGCTGCTGTTCTCCTTATATTGTATAAAATTCTTTAAATATTAATATTTGAATAGAAAATTTTTGAGTTAAAACTTTCCATATCTCCCTTAATGAAAATTGCATATAATTTAATTGAATTGGGTTAAATTTGCTTATTAATGAAATGAAGACTGAAATAAATTATTTAATATGCCTGGTAGAAAATGTCTTTTCAGTGACCAGTGGACTCTGGAAAAGCCATACAATTATTGGCTTTTGCGTGGTTCAGAAAAAACACATGTGGGCACATGTGTTTTTTCTAGCAATAGCAATTTTCTTAATGCATAAACAGAACAATGAAATGGATAATTTTTCTTTAAAATGTTGTACTTTTACTGTATATCATTTAAAAAGATATTTTCAATTTATAAATATTGAATGATCAGGGCTATGATCTTCAAATTAACAACATAATGATTGATCTCTTGCTTTGAGTGTGAATCTTTACAGTTCAGAATCTAATTTAAATATTTGGTTCATTATTCTTTATATATATATATATATATATATATATATATTTCTTTTGATGTAAAAGTTTATGGTCATTTGCAAATGTTATTATTATTTTAATTCTATGACACTGTTTAATTTTCATTTATAAATTTTATTTTTCATTGAAAAAATTCAAAGTAACAAACTATAAATCAATGATTAAATTGTTAAAAATTGTTTCATGTTTAAATTCTTGCTGTTCCAATATTCAAAATTAAAATTAGACTTTAAAAAATTCTCTGATTTCTTTTTAAATTAGTTACAGAAAATTTTATTTTCTCTTAATTTTACGCAAGATGTAGACAGTATTCATTTGTAACACAAATATCTTTTTTTATGTCATTTTCTTAATTCCCCTAAAGTTTTTACTTTTCCATTTATTGTAAATTTTATGTTTTACTGTGCTTTAAATTATGAAATTTTTAAGCTCATTTTTTCCCCCTATTATATTTAATATTTATATAATTCTAATACTTCTTAATGGGACGAGAATTATTACTTGCCTTATATTTTAATGAATAAATGTGCATTTTATATTTCCTTTTAACCCTTTGCAGTTTAGTGTTCCAGGTGATTGAACACCAAACTTTAATTTGATACCAAATTGGTGTATTTAGCGATAAATGGGTGAAATTCGGTTAAAAATGTTCTTTAAACTCTTTTTTGTTAATAGATGGCAGCACTACATAAGACAATCAGTAATTTTTAATTATAGCAGGGAAGTCCCTTTATTTTGAAGGAATATTTCCGAACTTTTTTCTCATACAAAAATAATTGTTAATAAAAAGAAATTTATGTGTTATTTTGTTTCCTGTACCTTGAACTATTTATTCTATATTACTTTAAATATTTTGTGATTACAGTATATGTAGAATTGTCTGATAAAGCAAGGTGTTCCATCCCCTGGAACACTGTGCAGCAATGGAACTTTTTCTTTACATGATTCAGAGGGCGATTAGCCTTTAACTCAGTGACGAGGGAAATAGCTATGTTTATTTTTTTTACTGTCTTTCTCACTTTTGGGGTCTAATAATGAACTAATGTTGAGGAAATTACAAGGAAGGATTACTTGTATGGGTAATATTTCTACACCCTTTTTGGCCTCCTGAATTGGGAAGCTTCAGTTTAGTATAGGATTATATCAGTTAATTCGAATTAGCTCTAACTAGAAAAGCATTATTTTTATGTTCTTGACTATTTTCCTTTTTGCTACTATTCATTTATATGATATTGTGTATGTGTGTGTGTATATATATATATATATATATATATATATATATATATATAATATTTGAATTTATATATTTTAGTATATAAATGAATGAATTTATATATGAATTTATATATTTTAGTATATACTTTTTTTGCAAATGTAATTTTAATTTCTAGTTAATTTTTTTAATTAGTTAATTGCAAATAAGTGGCATGTTGAGGTCTTAGTCCTTCTGAAGCAATAAAAATACTTCTAAAATTTCCCTCTGTTTGTGAATCAGAACGTATGAATAGTGATACAGAGAATTAACATCCTTAACCACTTAATCAATCTCAGTCTGATAATGTTGTGTTAGATGCCAGTGAAAATGATAAGGAGGATTTATCTCAACCAAGCCTATCTATGCAGCCCCAAAACTTTAGTTTGATAACTAAAAAGATTGTACAAAAAAAATTTTTTTTTTCATTTTTGTATGGTGTAGAGTAGCAGGCTTCCTTGTGGTGCATCCTGGACCATACTGAATCTGCTACACAGGTGTAATGCAATGTTCCCTTTTTACAGCCCTTGTGGCACAGTGTTCCATGTTGTGGAACACCTACAAAACCGAAATGTTATTGCAATCTTAACAAAATTTTCACTGAATACTCTTAAAGGCCTAAATAGACAACCTGCAAATTTTTTTGTTAATATTTCAACTTAAAATGTAGTGTGCCTGAAAGAGTTAAATATTTATTTTAAGTTTTCTTCAGAGTAAAATGTGAGTTTAAAATAAATCACTCAAAATTTGACTGACTATGTACTATATTATTTCTTTATTATATCTCTTGCAACTTAAAAACACAAGAAAGAATTTACAAATATTTCTGATATCAACATGAATATGAAATCTGAATTTGAATTTACAAATAAAAATAAAAATTCTTAATTATGAGTAAGGTTATTCTTTTTTGTGATATCAGTAAACTGCAGGAGTTAATATCAACTTATCTTTCAAAGTAGTTCTGAGTTCTTTTGAAGGTTGGGGAGTTGATTTCCAGTAATACCACTTGTCAAGTGTGCCCCACAGTGATCAATTGGATTAAGGTTTGGAGAGAATTATTTCCATGGTATTTTAACTGTTAACTTTGAAACTCCTAAACTTCTCTAATGCCACATGCAGTTTTAAAAAGTGACTTGTTCAAAATATGTTTCTATGACTATTTGTTTTTATTTCTTTAATATTTTTAAAAACACATGTTTTTAAATTCACATTGTTTATGCTCACATATTTCAGTACTGTTTAAGTAGAAGTACATTATATATATATATATATATATTGTAAACACAGCATCAAAGAAAATATATAATTAAATTTTATTTTCAAATGTTATGTTTCTTATGTTTTTAAAAGTATTGCTAAATATCAAATTCTTATAAAGATTGTTAATTCAATATTTCATAAGGTGGTTCTAATGAAATATATTTTCCAGACTCTCCTTCAAGATGAGAATTTGAATGAAGCTCCATCTACTATAGTTTAATATCTATTTGTGCCTTTATATTTACTTTGTCATTAAAAGGAAATTACCAGGTATACAGTGCCTTGAGCAATCGATTGACTCTGTTATTTAAGTTATTTGTGTAATTTTTTCTATTTAACATTAATAATAATTTGATTAAAATTTAGATTTGTTGAATTTTTCAGCATTATTTTACTTCAGTAAAACTTCTAATGTAAGAAAAACTTTGTGTTCATTTTAATTTTTATTCTACATGTAAAAAATACAGGATTATTTTTGTAAGCATTTAGTTCTGTACTATTGTCTTGAAAGGCAGTGTTTGATATGAATGTTGATTTAGAAAATACAAAATGTTAAATAAAAATTCTTATTGTGCATTTTATTAATCATGATTTAAATTTTTGCATTCTTTTATTATAGAATTTCTGTTGAGTGCAAGAATTTTTATATTTGTACTTTTTTTTATTTCAAACCAAGACAGTTGGATTTTTCATTCACATTTCCTTTTTATGTACAATAAATAGGTAAGAAACTTATTGTGTATACCAAAAATACCTGTTATGAGCCTAGATACACTGCTATAAGGTCATTTTGATTGCTCATTATGTGGACAATTTTATGTCACAAGTCTTCCTTTATAAATTTTAATGTAATGTCAACTGCCGTTTTATGCATTATGAAATTGTTCATAGTTTTGTAAACTGATAAAATACTTGACTACCTAAACTTGTTATAAACGTTCAACCTATTTAGCTGTATTTCATGATTGGTAGTCTGCATTTTGGAATCAGTGTAAATATTTATAAGCATAAATTGACTATTTGAATAAGATTTTTATTTTTTTAGTTTTGGTAGCATCATGAAGACTTATTACAAATGAATATTTATCGAATTCTTCATACTTGTATACAAATGGGTATTCTCACCATTTAGATATGTGTTTTTAAGCATATCTACTGTAATAAACATATCAGTAATGATTTGTGCTATTTTTATTTAATGATGTGAATTTTGTAAAATTGATAGTTTTAATACAAAAAGTTTTCTAAACATGTCAAATATTTGATATTTTATAAGTGGGTAACAAATCTAGTATTTTAATATGCAATAAAGTATATTCATATATTGTTTGTTATTGGTGTTTTCTTTCAATAATAATACATTTCTAATATTTTATTTTCAAATCATTGTAATTTAATAAACAGGTAATCATAGTAAGTCAATAAACTTGCATCCTGGAGACAAATTTCTGTATTTTGAAAATTTTTAAAGCTCAGATTTCTATTCAAAAGTTATTATTTAAAAGAAATTTTAAATTAATTTTAATTTCCTTTCAGTTAGTATGTAAAAATAATTCAGTTTAAGGGCCATTCGAGATTAGTTTTGTCTGAACGATTAATATACAGAGCAAGGTTTATCATCCTCATCTCACAATCTGGGTAATATTGTGCTAAGACAAGTTGTAACACCGCCCTTAAAAATTTGAAAACTTCTTGTATGTGATCGAGCCACTAAACACAAAGCAGTTATCACTATTTATCAGGGAAAACATTCTTACTTTAGTACTAAAAATTATTCAACTCATACAGAGATTAGCAAATAATAAATTAGCTTTACTTAAACTAAAAATTGGGGGGGGGGACTTATACAATTTCTACTCATAGTGTGGTTAAAAGAATGTAAAAAAAAAGTTGAATGATATTTTTTAATTAAATATTGCTGAAACTACCAATAAAATGCTTTACATAAAAAATGCAGAAATGAATATGTACATGATAATAGAATTTCTGAATTTAACTCATTTTACTTTGTGTTATCCTTAAAGACGCGATTCAGACTTTTTGAAGAAATTCAAACTAAGCAGTATATGAAACGATAAAATTGATAATGTTGAATTATTCTAAATATTTTATGTTCCTATTTTATTAATTTAAATTAGTGTTCTCATCGTTTTAAAATAATTCAAGATGGTGTTTTGAAATGTTAATTTTTTTATAAAAGCTGTTGACTCAATTTTTAAGCATTTATATTGAAGGTCTCTTATAATATTAAGGGTGTTATCAGCCAATGACAGAAAAATGTTAAATGTGGAAAATTATAAGGAGTGTTAGCACTATCGAGTGTTACTTGAAAAGCATAAACATCCTAGTTAATTCAAAAATTACCAAGCTTGTAAAAGGGAAAACTAATCAGAATTTTACTGTGCTTAAAGGAAATGAAATCGTTTTTTCAGTTATATAGCTCTTTAACATCGAATCCTAATTCCATACATTATCTTTGAAGAGTGAAGTATAAGGAAAAACAAAATTTTTTGAGTTTAATCTTAAAATATATAGTTACAAAAACGATAATATATACGCGTCTCATCTGGTTACTTTTTACAAAACAAATCATGCGATTAAAAAATTTAAGATTTCTTTACTGGTATATTCTCTTAAATGTATTTATGCGAAAATTTGCCTTTTTAATTTCTTGTAAATCTAGTCTGGAACGAAACAGGCTTAAAGAGCTGGTAGTATTTGCAATATGATTAACTTATATTATTAATATTCAGGTTTAGTAAGTTACTGTCTCATTTTTTTAATTTTAGGATGCTAACAAATATGTTCTTAAAAAAATGTCAGGTTATAGCAAAGTGCATATGTGCCACAAGACTACATGTAATGTCTTTTAGATAAAATTCTGCACATAACAAGTGTTATCACGGAAACTATGCATCATGTGGGGATTGAAGTCCTGTTAAGTTTATAGAGCAGCCACGACTTGATACTGAAAGTTCATGGTCATGTAGACAATTATGAGACTACCAAAAATACATTGACCGCCTAGGAAAAGTTTACCGATAACCACTGGTGGATGGATTGTAGATATGACGTTACATCACATTAGTAACAACGTCATACCTAAGGTTTCTGTAAAGGGGAGCTAACGCATGGACTTGCCAACCTGTCACAAGCATTATGGTTGCTATAAAACTTCGCATGACGCAACATTCTTACATACGTTAGTTTACATTTTTGATACGTTTCTAAAATAATATTTTCTCCCGTAATAAGTTTTAAAAAGAATTGCAATGTGCAAAAGCTATTTTTAAGATCTAAATTAAATTATGTTTTACTAATACAAAAAAAAAAATATCAGAAATAAACTTTTTTGTACACACATTATAAGCAGTTTGTTAAACTATATTAGTATAATATTACTTACAAGCAATAATACATTCTTACAATATGTAAACCTATGTTATAACTTACACAAATAACATATACCTGCATATAGTGTTATAAAAAAGGACTGTAGAGGAGCTATTTTCTATTAAATTATGTTATAGTGTAAGTAATATATAACAACAGTTTTTATTACTTACAGTATAACATAATTTAATAAAAAAATAGCTTACATAATAACATTCACAAAAATAACATTTTTTACATATTGTAAGTATATATTATTCTAACTAGTAAGTAATATATACTTACAACATAATTTAAGAATACATACTTAACAAGTATTATAATCTAAAATGTGTTTTAAAGTTCTGTATTTTAGGGTTGTAACAATAAATATTTTTTAAATTGTTTTTCTGTTTGTAAAGAATAATAAAATTATGTGGATAACTTTCTTTATAATATTTCTAACTAAAAGTAATGTTTACCTTTGTTATAATTTTTAAAAAGAAAGATAGTAAAATGTACAGAAACTATTCTTAATATATTTTTTAAAGAATTTAATAAACTTGTGTTATACATATACAAAAAACCTTTTTTTTTTTGTACATTGTAATAGTAATCTATTATATAAGTGTAATATTACTGAGACAAGCAATAATACATGCTTACAATATATAAGCCTATGTTAAAACAGTGTGTTATAAAAAATGGGACTAGTATACAGAAACTATTTTTTATTTAATTATTTTAAACTATAAGTAATCTATAACAGCAGTTTTCATACACGTAATAACTAACAAAAATAAGAAAAACCTTTTCTTTTACACATTATATATATAATTAACTAGTAAGTGATATATATTTACTATACATAATTTGAGCGTCATACATGCTTAACACACATATAATATAATTTAAATAAATTTTAAAGTTCTGAATTTTAGTGAGCCATTTATTTCATTTTTTATTAAATGTGTTTGGTGGCTGAAAAATACAAAATTTAAAAACAACAAAATTAGTGTAAAAACTCAATAATTTAGATATAAATATAAAATGATAAACGCTTCGAACAAGATACCATGTAAAAAGACGTTAATTTTAAATTTAATTTACACATTTTAAATAAGCTTTTCCAGTAATTAAAAAAATATTATTTATCTTAAGAAATGTGATATTACTTTTTAACACGTAAGTTTCTTTATCGAGATAAGAAGCAAACTTGGACTGCTAAAAGGGCGATTTTAAAGGAAAAGTGGCAAACCGTAAACATAAAATAGTTTCGTATTAATGGTTTGAACGTTGCCGATTTCATTATTTAATGACTCACAAAATAATCTTATGTCCTACATCCATCGTTTGGTAGAAAAAAACTTGCTTTAAATTCCTTTATTTCTCAAGGCAATTAGCAAGAAACTTAATAGAGAAACATTACGGATGCCAAGATTTAGACAGCGGAAATCTCATGCATCGGCCAGGATAATTAAGGGAATCGAATTAATCTGACTTAGCATAATACGCATAAGTTTCCAATTATTATTTTTTCCCTGTATGCATATTCGCTTCTATGCAGTTACAAATATTTTGATAACTACCTCCAAATTTCTTATTCAACAGAATTGGTTAAATAAATAATTTCACTTAAAATTGCTTAAATAATCATTTTTAATTTGTTATTTTCCATTTACAAATATTAACAATTGTTCTAATATAACAATAAATTTTAAGAGGCAATCATATAAAAAAGGACACTCATTTGTTTCTATAGTAAGAAAATTATTCGAAGTAATTTTATTTAAATTTCACACAACTCATTTAAAACAAATATTAATAATTTATTACCCACATAAAAGTTTTCATTAATTATTAAATATTATTCGCTATTTTTTTTTAAATAAAATAGAACTCGAATTATTCGAACTCCGCCAATCGAAATCGCTTTCAGAATTTCTGAAAAATAAATTAAAATGAAGAGAAAGAAAAAAGTAAAAGCTGAAGAACAATGTAATACCGTAAAATATTCATATAATTGTCTTGGAACAATTTCTCTGAAGACTTGATCCAGTATATAAAAATAACTTTAAAAACTCAATTGTTTTAAAACGTTCGAATTCTTTAAGAGATCTAGTCTTGCCCGTCAACTCACTACAAATATTTAGAGATCTCATTTCTTAAATTGATTTGAACTAAGATACATCATGCTTTGCAAATCAATTTATAGAAATTATTCAATTAATGTATGAAATTAAATTAATATTCAATAAGATACGCATTTAACAATTGCTAATTGATCTTCAAAACATCCAATACCCTATGGATAAGTTGTTTAAACAGCTGATAATATGCTTAGAGGTATAATTTATCCTATAATATAATTAAACCTATAATTATTTATAATTAATATCAATCAATATTAATTTAATCAATATTATTTAAATGTAAAGTAAAACAGAAAATTTTTCCCTTAGTTAAAAAAAAATTTTAAGTATTGCTGCGCCCACTAATTTCATTAACCAATTATATGCCAGTTCAATTTCAGCTACAGTCACATCTCCTTCAACAGCTCCAGAAGCAGGCGAGAGTCTCCCGAGCCAGATTTCATGTAGACTGCACCAAAGACAGTCGAGTTTGTCGACTCTCTTGAATACATTAAAGACGCACATTTAATGGTCCATTTAACCGAATTATATTTTTTTCACGTCATCTAGGAAGACAAGATGCACATAAAGTAGAACTTCGACAGACTATTGGCATTTGAAGCAATTTGTTCTACCGAGTTCATATTCTCCACCACTAAATGGAATCTTTTTTCACGGTGGTTATATTTTTGACATTCTTGACCAAAAAGTCGCAGTAAACAAACTTTTATATAAAGAAGGCACAGGAAACAAAACATCAGAATTTTATAATAAATTACGAACTATTTGCTTTTGCTAATGATGTTGTATCAATACTGATTTCTCATCAGTGTGTGGAATTTCTTTCAAATGATAGCCAGTGTATGTATAAGGTAAATTACTTAATATATTGTTGCAAAACCTAAAGTTTGTGGGCCAAATGCTACAGTGTTTGTTTTTCAAATGTCAAGTAAAAATATTCATTGCGATTTCATACGTAAAGTATTTAAAACGTATTAATAAAGGGGGGGGGAATGCCACTTCAAATTCAGTATCAATAACTATCTACAATTAGTAAGGAAATGCGTTGTTTTTATGAATAAGTTTTTTCAGTTCTTGTTTGTCGCTAAACGGTCATTTTTTTGCTCCACGAAGGCTAATTAGACCGGGACCTACGGTTTAAAGTGGATTCTGAACCACTACAAACATCCATGCCCAAGGTGGGATTCAAACCCACGAACTGTTGAACCGAAGGCAAGAGTGCTAACTATTCTTCTTGCAGCTCGGCGTAAGTTTTTTCACATGAAAAAAATATTTTTTGATAGACAGAATAATTTTACACACTTCTGAGATCTTCGGGACAGATAATTTTATTTCTCGGTTTTATTTTTCGCGATGGTTCTTCAACGATATAAGGAAAGAGTTATGCTCCTAACAAAGCAATGGTTGCTTATTAGCAGAGGAACATAATGATTATCTAGAAAAATGATCGAAGATTTTTTGAAGCAAAAGCTCATTTAGACAACCTTTTAGAAAATTTATTGCAGGAGTTTGATAAAAAAAACCTGATGACTGTATGTTGAAGAATTTATTGCTGCAGAAATGATTTTCTTAAAATTCCTTGGGTGACTCCAAATGATTTTGTAAATATTTTAATACAAAACTAACAATTTTAAGATACATAAAAAATGCGATTAACAAATCATAAAACAACAACTTAAGAATGGACAAAATTTATGTTTTCGGACTTTAGGATTGCCCAGAAATACTGACATCATACTTCAGCTGAAAAAAAGAAGAGTAAATTAGTAGTCCAATTATATATATATATATATATATATATATATATATATATGTATATATATATATATATATTGGGTGACGGCCATCGTAAAGACGTCACCAGAATACTGTAGTAACATGGTTTGTAGCAAGTGGATGTCCGTACAAAATCTTGATTCGAATCTGAATCTTTCAATATGAAAATAAAATTTTATGGAGAATCTTTGTGCATGAAAGTTATATAAAATCATGTTATCAAGGAAGAATTTAATATGATGATTAAGGCAACCATAAAAAGTAACTCTAGGAATACTTAAAAATTACTTCCAATCTGATTTTCAATGACGTAAATTGTAAAAACCAATCCGATTATTAACGATTCTCTTAATGTCTCCTTGGTTGTTTTTATAACTCTTTCATACATTTATAAAAACTGAAAATTTATGTAACAAAAATCACTGAACATATTGGAATATTTTTCTACAAACATGGTTGAAATTTATTTGTATTAAGCTTCATGTTGCCCAAAATTCATATTTATTTGTGCTAATAGAGTTATTAAAGTTATTTAATATTTTATGTTTTGAAATATTAACATGTAACAAATTGTATGAAATCTCTTCAAGTATCACATTCGGAAAAGAAAGGTTTGTGGTCTATGGCTATTTCCTGTTCACAAGAAATAGTACAAGGAACTTGTTTTGAAAGGGATTCTAGATCATTAAGAATATCAACGTTCTGGTGATATGAAAGTATATGATTTTTGTACCAGACTATCTATAATCATTTAGTTATTAATATTATTAATCATTTAGTTATTAATATTAGTCAGATAAAATGAAGATCTGGCGTCTAAAGTTACTTTCTCTGACCAAATTTTAGTATCACAAGTGATCATGTATACAGCTGTTGTTTTGAAAAGAAATCCGTTACCATCAATTAAATCATCAGCAAGTTGAGAGTTATGACCTAGAAGTAATTGTGAGTTATCTCGTGAACATTGAGCAGTTATTCATCTTTTTTAAATGGACATCTCAGCATTTTTACTGGCTATTTCGTTGTTCCTATCCCCCATTTCCGTGTTGTAATTTTTGTCAATAGATTATAATATTTGTCTTCATAGGATAAATTATCTGACACAAAATTCTTGGTAATCTAGTTGTAGGACATAGCTTTTTCGGAGTGGAAGGTCTTGTTCTCTATTCCAAACATTGTTGAACCATAGAAATGTAACGTTTTTGCTTTCTGTATGAATATCTGTTGGGGTGAATGTTTTGATATTCTTTGTTTCTTGTAACAAGTGAAAATGAAACACCATGAAACGTCTGCATTGAAGGTATTGTTCCAACTCTTTATAGCAGGCTTCAGCTGTTAGATTATCAGTTTCGTCGTGCCAAGTATCAAACACATTTGCAAGTATAGATATCGAACGTATATCATGGCTTACATATTTGTTGGATCAAAATTCTATATAACAGTTGCACATTTTAAGAACATTCTTTGAACTTAACTACGCATCATTAACATTATATAAGAAATGAATAGGATATATTCCCCAGAACTTCCTCGCTCGCAAATATTTGTCACATTTTATTTTTTGGTGCTCACTGTGTCATAGTATAAAAATTCTGCTCTTTCATATGTAAAAACACTGTTTTGGTTTCACTATTATTGAGAGAGAAATTTCATATTTTGTTTCGTATTACATCTATAAAGAATAATATTTTGAAGAATTTGGAATGTCTTCCTTTGCAAAATACTTATGACTAACTGTAAAATAATTCTAGAACGTGATGGATATTCTAAAAAGCTTTTACAACCTTACACTGTTAAGTCCTCTACAGCAGAGTATCAAAGAGGTTAATAACTTAGTTTACATCCCCAAACAGATATAAATTGAGTCCCAATATTTTAAACTCTCTCTATTGTGCATTTCATATATTAATAAACTCTTAGTGATCTTTAATTTTTAACAGATGATATGAAATTAATATTAACTTTGCTTTTTCTCGTTTGACAAGTAGCGTGAATAGTTTTGTCTGTCCATACATGTTGCGATTCTTAATTAAAAAAAGAGAAGTTTTGAAAAAAAGTATTACTTGAATGTATTTGCTACGGATAAACAAGAGACACACACAGTTTAATATTTCTAATAAAATCATTTAATATACATTCAAAGAGAATATTAAGATGATACATATAACATGATAAATTATTAAATGTGTTTCTAGTGAAAATCAGTGCGTGAAGAATTTTAATGGAAATAAACAGGAACAATTATGTATGCACAAAATTTGAAAACTGATATACATTTGATTACAGAAATCTTATTCTAAATCTTAATTATAAAATTGAATATTTATAAAATAAATTAAGCCGCTTAAATTGTGTCACAAAGATAAAACCTATTTGTAAAATGAATGTTTTAATAACACATCTATAAATTTATGAACATCACATTTTTACATTTAAAATAAATTATAGTTATTTCTTATATTTAAATACAACGAAAATGTCATTTGTACAATCACAAATTTAACATTCAAAATACAACTATATTGGAACTACACACAAATACCTATCTATATAAGAAAAGTTACAAAGTTTTTAAATATAGCTACTTTGAATAATTTTCATATACAAACAGTGCTAAACAAAATTATGCAATGAGCAGTAATCCATTGGTTTACATCAATATCTTTAATTATACTACAATATTATTAATAGAATAAAATTTTTACTTTTTCATGGAAAGGCAAACATTGCTATTATGTACATTGATAGTTTTGGGACGGGAACACCATGATTATTTTGTGTGCATAGTTTTTTCATTAAATATATGTATTAGTGATTCATTTTTCATGCATAAAAAGTCAATGTGCGATTCATGTACATTATACTAGTATGACAAATTAAATACAAATGATGTAGATTAAAGAACTTAAATAATCTGTGTTTATTAAACTATTGCTTTATGCTGAACTTACCAATGCTTGGTGAACTGTTTTTGTTGATTGGTTGGATAATAAATTATTTTGTATCTATAGTTCAGTTTTGTGTCAAAAATATTTATACATTGTTATCAATAGATAAAATATCTCAGGAATGTTTGTCTTTCCAAAATAAGATCAGTGTGTGTGCACTCTACAATAGCAACATTTACATAAATCTTTATGATGGCAGTCTTAATAAATTGGCTAGGTTCAAGCAATTTAAGGATCATTTTCAATGTAAAGTTTTCTAACAAGATGTAACATCCTATAAATGACAGTTTAATAACATTTCAAAAACGAACGTTAACTTTAAACGGTACAGTGCTTTTCAAATATTTAATGTGTTACATAAGTGAATAATAAACGTGACCAAGCATTTTACATAGTGGTCCACTTGCAAATCCAGCATAAATGCACATAGATCTACTTTCACAGCACTATGATAAAATAATACTGATATTTTTTTAATGCAGTTTTGAATTTGCATAATATTAGCGTTTCAAGACAGACTTCCGTTTACCACACAGTAATAAAAGTTCTTCATAAGTTTGTTGTTAAAATGGAAGCAATAGCAACAGAACATTGAGGAAATTTTTCGTATGTTAAAGGTTTGGGCAATGTAAAAAAGGCACTTTTGGAAGGAAAACTGAAGAACTTGTCTGAAAACAGTCAATATTAAAATTTTATAACTTGAATATCAACGTTTCGATAAATATTTAAAATTCAAACAGTTCAAGCGCAGCCGATTGCAACTTGATCAGAGAAGCGTAAGAATTTGATATTTTTCAACAAGATTTATCACTCTGCTTGGAACGGATACATGTATAATTTTTGATACTATTTTCGGCGAGCTCTTCAGCAGCTGGATTTATTGATAAATGTCATCAACTCCATTTTTTTTCTTTCTTTTATAATATTAAATTAGTAGTGCATGCTTTAAATGAGCACACTTATTGTATGAAGCTGAAGCAAGTAACACGGTAATAAGCAATTCGAAACAAAAAGGCCATTTAAACTTCACATCAACACAAAATGTCTTATAATATCAAGAAATCATTTGCAGGAAATTAAAGGGAACTAATGAATACATATAAACTCTTTTACACTGTGCTTTCACAAATAAATGATCTTATACACAAAAAACAAGAAATATTACAATTAAAGTTTAAAATGTAAATTAAATCTGTACGATGCCTCGCGTAACGGATGACTGCTTGAAGACGGGAAGGAATTTCAAAAGAAAAACGATTCATTCTGACTTCTTTCACCAACATTCATGCAACATATTTCCAGAACATGATGCTATTATTTGATAAGACAAAACAATGCGCAAGAAAGAGCCATTCCAACCAACTGTAAGGAAAATATTCGTTTTAAAATATAGGTTATCATTCAAGTAAACAAAACCCCATATTTTCATAGAATGTAACACTGAAAATTCATATTCATGCAGGAAATCTAGAACTGGTGCACATATCAATGTATTTAAATTTACAAATTATTAAATTATTCGTAAATACGGCATTTTTTCTTACTTTCATTCTTTTATTTTCAATATAAGCTTGGACACGTTATGAAAACTTTATTCAAAGAAGAATGTTTATACTTGTAAGTAAAAATGATTCTTTATTATCAATTTTAAGATGAATTTATCAGTATAGATGATATCGTTAAACTTAAAATTCTGTATTGCTTAAAATTATGCTACCTAAAGTACTCGCTGCATAAATGCGAAGTTATGAACTTGTTTTAAATAAAATGTATCAGAATTTATCCTACGATTATAAACTTTCCTATATACTTGAAAGATAAGGTTACAACACTTACTAGTAGGCATGCTATCCCAACGCCAATACCTCCAACAATTTTGGCATGCTGCTCAACAAAGTCTTTCATTTTCTCGTAACAACCCTAGATAAAAAAATAAAAAAAATTGGTAAATTGTATTCATAAGTATTTTGAAATAGAAAATATTAACTTACCATATCAACAAAATTACAATAATTGTCTTAAATATTTTATTCCTTTACACTGTCACACTAAGGTTTAAATATTTCTCTCAGTATTGCTTAAAAATTTTTATTCCCTAAACAAAGAATTTTAGAGCTGTCAATTTATCTCGAGATGTTTGCTAATTCTGTCTTCTGTTTTCTTATTTGATTTATAAGTCATGCTCTTATTTTAATGTTGATTCCCAAGAAACATAAATATCTCGTTTTTCTACAAATTTATTTCTAATCAAAGATTTCCCTGAACTACTGATCTGAGTAGCCAATGTTAATATTTTTTTCAGTATTCCAATTTTTCTTCGAGATTCAGTCAGATTTTCTTTCTAAATACCTAATTTAAGTGCATACTAATACAACTTTTTTTTTCTTCAAATTAAGTTTTAAGTATTTGAATTCTTGAATTTTAATTCAAGACTCTGAAAAAGAAGAAATTTAAAAATAATCTATCGAATTTGTAGGAAAAAAACGATATGAAATGAAAATTAAATTGTACTTTAAGAAGTTTATTCAATTTTATGAAAGTTCTTAGCTAACATTTTCACAAGTTAAATAACTCGTAAAGGCTTATTCAAATGCATTTGTGTAAGCACAATTGTTATTCTTCTACTTTCTTACCCTAAATTCACGTTTATAAGCAAAATCTTAAGCTCCGTTAAAATTGCGTACGATTCCAGTGTACCCGAGCTTTTTTTCTGATAGCATATATAGAAGTATTATATGATAAACAGCAGCATTACATTTAATTTAAATATATAAATTATAGTGCCTTTATTTCATAAAAAAGCACAATGCAATTCACCCTGAAATATTTAATTTTTAATGCTTAACAATATCACATTTAACAAATCTCAATTTTAAATTTTGCTTAAGAATATGTATTCAGATTTTTGAAGAAACATTACAATGTTAAAAATATTCAATCCTATATAATTAGTTATGCTAATTTAAGAATATGACTAGTATTGTAATACATATAACCATGTTTATATCGATCAATCATGGTAAAAAATATTCTTGCCATTAACTAGAGACAAAATACTAATTACTATGACAAAAAGTTACATTTTCAAACATTTACTTATATTCAAATATGGCAATTATAGAAAAAAGGACTTGAAGGAAACTAGTAACTATAGTGTGATAATATGCTACCTTAACATTGCTCAATTTTAATCAGAATCACCTCGAGAGGATGCAAAAGATTTTTATCATTTGGAAAAATAATCCATTCTCACAAATTTTACAAGAATACAAATTTGATACTAATCTAACCCAGTATGTGATTGCTTTCAGAAAAATTTAGAAAATTGAACTTAAACTTCAGAGCGATTAAAAAGGAAATTGAAATCAGATTATCAAGCCTCTCTTCCTTAGAATTATATGCCTTCTTTGTAATTCAAATGGACAACCATGGTATAAGATTAAAGCAGGCACGTAAGGATAGGAGTCCTTAAATGTAAATAGGTTCATATACTCATTTTGAATACAAATAAATTAACTTTAGAAAGTTATTCGGCATTATATATATATGTATATATATATAATTTTTTTACAGCTCATTTTAAATTCTTTCCTCTACCAAATGATTCTATTTTACACCTGTTTTGTGTAATCATTAAGTCTTTCCTTAATTAATCACAAGTTTCAGTACACTCTTATTTGGTTTGTAAATTAAAAATAAATCAACAAACTTCTTAAAAAATTGGTTAAAGAAATCTACAATCATTTTTCAGCATATTACTGATTTGAAATAAAATAATTTAAAATTAATCTGATGGAATATGAATCTTTGTTTCCAAAAATATGATTGATTAGAAATAATTGTTTCATTGAGGATCAGAGACGCAGTTTGAAAACAAATTCTAAACACAGTCCATCAAAAGGGATAAAAATTGACTTATACCTTGGGGGTTGAATCCCCCTCCCCAAATTTACATAAAGGTATTTATATATTCTTAAAATATATAGACCCTTATGCTATATAACTTATGTTTGCCAAATAACTCTTAAAAGTATTAATATATAACTTAAGTTTATATATAACGTGTGTTTGTTATATAACTTATGTTTGTCTGTATATAAAGTTGTTTGTTTGCCCCCTTATATAAAATGTCGAAAACATAATCGATTTTAATAGCTCTTGAGTTAAATGATGCCTACAAAGAAATTTCTTATTAAATATGTGCATCAAAACAAATTCAATTACTAAATAACTTTCATTAAATATTTCAATAGTTAGCATTCAAATTGAAAGTAAACTGTAAATATTAAGTTGTAGGATTTTTCAAATAAAATTGCTTGATTTAACACGAAATAAATGTGAAATATAGCATTTTTCATTTCATAATTTTAAAACATACATGAAAATTTCCATGTAGTATTACCAACTTGGTAATTATTTGTTCTTATATTTGCGACAAAATGTAGGTTATTTTCTGGAATGTATCAAATACTATACATGCACAACTGAAAAAAAGAAGCTAAATAACCTCCAAGTAAGCGTTGTTTTCATTAGGATCCTTCTGGCAACTGTCACGCAACCCATCATCTCTGGTTTTGCAACAAGTAGCTGGAATCTTGTAAATGCCTCCGAAGTGAGCATTACGTTTCGACCAGACCACATAGCCAGGATTTTTCTCTAATGACATTCCGCAACAGTGAAACTGAAAGATTTAAAAAGATCACAAAAAGAATGTTTCATAGTAAGCTGTTGATTCTTATAGTAATAATTCTCCTCATATAACAGACTTTATAATTTTGATGGTGTGATAAATGACTTGGTATTTTAATCATATTAGAAGCTACTTCTCAATTTTCTCAACAGTACTTTCTGCTCAGTCGTAAAAAATACTTCAAATTATAAAAAAAATGACCTTAGATTGATTTTAATTGTACGTTTATTATTTTTTGAACAAAAAAGCTGATTAGAATTTGATCGAGATTTCGTCGTTTTGTTTGACTTACAGTGGGTTACGAGTTCTACGGTTTGTATCACAGCTTATGGATATATGGATGGTGAGTAACTGCAATTAATCCAGAGATAAAAGTTCAGCTTAAAAACTGTTATAAAGAATCTAGCACTAGCCATTCATCTACCAACTCTTGGCTAGATAAATTTTCCATTTGAAAATGTGTTTGTTAAAGTTTTTATACAGCCGAGAAATGCCTTAGTTTCAGACATCAAAAATTCTTAGAATTTTAATCATTCTTTAATATGTAACATTAAAAACATGCTAAGTAGGAAGAATTAAGCTAGATAAAATCTTTTAATGTAAATATAAGATAGACATATTAAATAACCCAGAATAAAACAAAAATTTACTTTCATACGAGCATTCAACATAAATGAAAGAGAAATAACTCATCTTACCTAAAAGTACATCCAAATATGCGTTCAAAGAAAATTATAGATAATGAAAAAAAGTCAATCTTGTCGAGAAATATTTAGTCTTCATATTTTTTATTTCAATTTTATTTTTTAATCCCTTAAAGCTAAATATTGAACGATTTTTGTGATGCTGACTGATTTGCTTGTCGCTCAATGGTCATTTTTTGCACGCTAGGGCTAATTAGACCGGGCCGTACAGTTTAAAGTGGATTCCGAACCACTACAAACATCTATGCCTAAGGTGGGATTCGAACCCATGAACTGTTGAACCGAAGGCAAGAGCGCTGACCATTCGGCTGTCAGCTCGGCTTTGTGATGCTGACAGAATTTTTTTTTCCAATGCAGATTGTAGACAGTTACAACTGCAATAGAGTCTATTAATCTATTTTTCCCTAATACCAAGGAACCGGCCAGACACAGCGACCTCTTAGCCGCCGAGGCGTTGCCCCGGGTGCACCACAGGGGGTGGGCCACCATCGCACCCTCACACATGCCATAGGGACCCGTTTATAAGGCAGGCATCATTCATACTTCATTCACACACACAAGGAAAGGACAAAGGAGAGAGAGAGAGAGAGAGAGAGAAAGTGCATCCATGCCTGAACCGGGATTCGAACCCAGGACATCCTTATCCGTAGTCAGGCCCGCTGACCACTAGACAAGTTGGCCGGCGATGCTGACAGAATTATATATAAAATTCTTTTGCTAAAAAATTTTGTACTTCATTGTAGGAAATAAATTTTTAAGATTCTTATTGATATGTTATCTTGAATGTGTCTAATGTTCCTAAGGTCAAGAGAAATTACAGATGGCCTGAAATATTTGGTAAAAAAATACCAATTATTGGACAACTTTTGCACGCGTAATCAGAAAAAACCTATTTTCATATTATATATAATTCTCAGGTAACTGAAGTTTTAAATAGACAATACTATACTTCAAATGTTCAAATTAAGAACATTCATTTTATTGTTTTAGACTCTTAAAGCTAATGTGGTTATTTTATTGCAACAAATTATGACATAAAAAAGTCAATGTTTTTTTCCAAACTCTCTGAGTTATCTCTGTATTCCTTTTTCGCGTCAACTTTTAAACATTTGATGTCCATATAAAAAGGAATACTTTTCGAATGTAAAAGTTTATTTTTTAATAGCTCTTATTACTCTACGATAACTTTTTGCAGATTACTTAATGTGACCAGAACATAGGATTTAAAGTGAATTCTGAGTGACTGCAAATATCCCAGGTAGTTATCGAAAATACAAACTATCGAACTGAAAGCCGGAGCTAATTTATCAAAACTCTTATCTTTTTAATGTGAAATATTTTCACAATTCATCAGAAGTTAAAAATATCCATTCCTAAGATGGCTTAGACGAGTACATTTTTTCGTGTTAACAATGCATATGAAGAGTTCACTTTCTTTGCTTGCATTATTTTCTTGATGTTTAACAGCTACCTTTAGATAATTTACCAACATTTAGATAAAACCATTGACATTTAAGTTGGTCTAACTTAATAGTCAATTTTTTTTTTATCTTGTATGACTTTGACTTATCACAATAGCAGTTTTTTGTAATGATAATGTAAACTTTAGAATCCAGTCAAATATAAGGAAAAATAACCCAACGAATTCATCCCATGTACTGATTTAATATATTTTTGATATTACTTTGATATTATTGATTTATTATAGTTTGATATTTACTTCATATTAGTGTGTGGTTTGATATTATATAATAATCCTAGAACTAAATTATTACGACATATAAGGAATCGCTGCTGTTTTTATAGATGTTTATAGATATATAACCTAAAGCGTCAAATAAAAACTTAGCATGATAAGCTATGAAATTAATTTCGAAACTTATTTGCAGTATAAGATCTTAACTTGATATTTTATATGGATCAATATTTTAAATACGTAACACTTCTAGCAAACTTATACGACAAATGTTAGGTAACGTTCTTCATAAGGCTTTAATATTAAAAATTCATATAAACATATAAATATGAAAAAATGTTTAATCTTTTCATGAAAATTACATTGCAAAGCTCCATAAATGATAAAAATATTTTTTATTAAGTTTTTTAAATAAAATAATTCAATTTTCTTAATCATTTCCTGCTGTAGTCTGTGATTCAATATTTAAATCAAAACGGTTCATTTAAATTTCATAAAAAAATGAAATATTTTCAAACTTGTATAAATGTAATGAAAGGGTAAAGCTCTCAAAATTATAAAGCCATTAAAGTACACTTAGGAAAAAATCTGAAGACGGAGCATATTTACGATAGTGTGAACAGCATCCCATGCATCGGTAACTTGAGTATCATTTTGGTACAGCTTTATTGTCATCAGCATCTCATTGGACATGCGATCGTCAACCTGAAGGGGGGAAATATACTAAGTAAATAACATTCCTTCATTAAAAAATGTTAATAGCTTTCAAATATTAGATATTTAATGAAAAAATATTTTTATTTATAACATAGTCATCATTACCTTAAATTTTATAATTTGTTTAAATTATTTAAAATTCTAGATAAGTTTGTCATTAATGTCACAAAAATTTCGAACGTGAAAATTAACATTATTTTTGCATAGAACATTTAAAATGAAATATATAGGTACCACAAGTTCTTCTGAACTTTTATCATTTAATACTGATCACTCAAAAGTATGTTTTAGAAAATTAGTTCTTTAGAAAAAAAATTATAAAAGGATACTATATTAGTTAATTTTTAATGAAAAAAATATTAGGTTATTTTTCTAAAAATCAAAAATGCTTTATTAAGTAAGAATTTCGACCTCAGAATACACTCACCAAAATTAAATCGAAACTTCATAAAATAATATGCTACATAATAAAATTACAAAATCGATGTTCAAATGAAAATTATTTTTAAGCAAAAATAACTTCTTAGTATTAGTAACTTAGAATAAAGTAACTTTCATTAGTTTATTCTTTCCGTTTGTATTCGTCAGAAAACAATAAAGATCAAACTGAAACAGCATATAAAGAAACCATGAAGTTAAGAACTTACCTTAAAAATAAACTGGATGAAAAAACGAAACCGTTTGAACAAATTGCAATTCAAAAATGAATTAAAACGTAAAGTAATATGAAACATTTTTTAATAGATACAATAATTAAAATATAAATATAAGTTAAAAATAATTTCCAATTTTATTTACAGAGCAATTTACACAATAAAAATAGTTTCTTCACATTACTTACTTCACTTCTGAAAACATATCCCAAGATACCTCCAACCAGCATTGTAACAAATATCATGAAAAGAATGATGAAAAACTGAAGACGAAAGAGAACATTATTAATTTATTTTGAATCAACATGAATGTCAACATCATTTTGTATTTATTAGAAGCATTACTTACTGTAAGTAGCATGCACTTTATTTCCTTGAAAGCTCCAACGAAGCCCAAGAAAGAAATTATGCTAACAATGATTCCTGTGGCGATGAGAATGGAGGCTGAACTGACATACAGGTCGCTGCCCAGCAGCCTTTCCATGAAGGAACGATCGACCAGTGTCCATATGCCAACGCTGAAGACGACGATTCCGCCGACCTGCAGCATAAATATAAATAACATTTCAAACCCTAGAAGCGCTTTTCAGGAAAGTTGATTCAATTAGAACTTTCTCTTTAAAAATTACTGTTTTTCTAAGGGAACAGCAATAACTCATATCGTTGAAAGGAATATGTTCCGCGTTTCCTAATCTGAAAGCCTATTTTTAATATGAATTCTGATAAAATAAAACGATTTATTTTAAAGTATTGAATGATGAATGTGTACATCTAGAAAAATCTAAATGAATACAAATTTCAGAACTTTAATGTTTCGTCGCTTTGAATACGTCGAATGATATAAAGTTTTACAAAATGTTCCCTAAAAATTCCTTTTATGAGGAATACTACATAACGCGTCACATCATCTGTAAATTTATGTAAGTAGTTTATCCATTTATTTCCAATCTTATGATAATTGAAAAATTATAATTTAGGAATTTCATAATATTGCTTTATATTTATAGATAACTTCATTAAGTCTTTCCATATTAAGATACAGACAAATAATAGAACCAACACGAAAATAAAAGGCCACGAATCATATCTTAAAAAAAGGGGTTAACTTGAATGTTCCTGGAATACAAATCAAACTAGGCTTGGATTGGATTCGAGGGATAGATCTACAATAAATTTTTACGAGAGTTATACTAATCTGCAAACGAGGAAACTACACTTTAAAATAGATTCAGAATTACAGTATAGACATTCATATATCACTAATAAAAATCTAATGAATATTTGAACTGAAAGACACATTGATAACAGTTAAGATACCAGCTTGGTTTCGTATGATGTGTGCAATATATAATTTTATCAATTACTGTCTAAATAATTGCACTCACAATGAGAGAATTTCTACTTATTTCCGCTTTGCAGATGGCTCTTCTTACAAAAAACAGTCTCATACGAACAATCATCTGGATCACTTTATAGTCAATAGATTCTAATTTCCAAGACTTTTCTGAGAAAACTTTGCAGAATTTGGTAATCTAGACAGCTACCCAGTGCTATTCAACCCTAGTACTCTTTGAGGGTACTTAAAAAAATTAAAGAGAAAAACCCCTCAATATGAAAAAAAAAATTATGCTGTTCTCCTTGAAAAATAACTTTTTGCTACTGATTTCAATTAGTAAATTGGTGATAACTATTAAAAGTTTAAAAGAAAGCATTAAAAAAATCTTTTTTTATTTTCATCATCAGAGCTGTGTTGTCTGTTGATGTTCCAAGTTTTTGGTACTTCTGATTATCTAGATAAGGAGCCCCTTTTGACCCAGCTCTGCTTAAATTCACACACACATAACTAGCCTAAAAGAGTTTTCTTTCGCTACTTCAATTTGCCCTAAATCACTTTGTCTGGAAGAAAACTTTCGAGGTATTCTAGATATTTTTTCCAAATATATTGGTCTTGTTGATGGAGGACAATACTTTGACTTATCATTTTATAATTTTGTAAATATATCCGATTTTATTTGCTAAATCTTGCTACATGTTTAATATGAATTTTTCTTCCATACAAATGATTTTATTATATTATACTATAAAATTAATTACTTAGTGGGGAAACCATTTTTTATCAATAAATTAAAAACCAAAGTCAAGTAAATCCTTAACATTAAATTGAAGAAATTAGAATAATATGAAAAAAAATGCAATTATGTTGTATACTTCTCCAAAATTTGTTATAAAATTACAAAAGAAATTTAAGATCTAATTGAAATGGCAACAGATATGAATATATATTCCAGTTTAAGACAGAAAATGTATAAAGTTTATATAATTGGATTTTTTGTTATTGTAATGTTATACTAAAAGAATTTGATTCAAAATTTTCAAAAACTATATCAACACGCGAGTACATACATATATACATACATATACATACACACACACTCACATATATATATATATATATATATATATATACATACATATACATACACATATATATATATATATATATATATATATCTTTTAGCTATTTCTTAAGTTTGATTTGAGTGTCACTCGAACATTACTTTTTGTACACAAGGACTAATTAGAGGGTAATTTGCAGCTTTTGAAATAGATTCTAAACTACAAGCAATTTATATCTTAGTCGAGTGAAATCTACGAAATAATGAACTAAAATTCAGAACTCAAATTATTCAACGACTGTCTTGGATTAATATCTTTTCAGGAAACATTAAAAAAAAAAAAAAAAAAAGCCAAAATGTTGATCTTATGCTTTGGAATATATATATATATATAATGTATTACTCCACTGTCAAAAATATTAAAGTATAGGATTACTGAATAGAAGTTTAATTAAAAATGTTGTGGGTCAATTTTATTTCAATGAATAATTTTAATAAATACTAAAGTAAATTTTATTAATTTGAATTAAAAGCTCAAAAGTTTTTTAGATGAAGATTAAAAAGAATGGAATCAAAATGAATGGGTAAAATTGTAATTTCGAATATATCGTACATTCTTAAAATATATAAGAATGAATAAAAAAAATGTAATTTAATAATGTGTGTAATAAATTAAAAGCCTAGGCACTTTAGCACTAGGTTTATAGTAAAGAATTAATATATTCTAATTATTAAATACTTAAAATTTAATCGTTTCAATGTAGGAATTTTATGCATTTTCTTTTCTCTAAAAAAATCTTTTGTTACCATAATCGAGAAGATTATTGAGCATTTTCCTCAGAAAATAAATTAATTTTACAAATGAGCATGATGGAGCACATACAAATTGTTTTTCTTCCTAATATTTCCATTCCATTCCAAATTTTACTTTTATTTATCTACAAGTTAAACTTCTATTATTTTATATACTGTTTTAATGAAGTCTTAGACAGCTCTTGAAATTACCAATAAATGAAATATATTTCTTTCTGTAATAAAATGTCTTTACATTTAAAAAATATTCTGAAATTTTATAACATTATTAAAATTTCTAAGTAAGGAAAAATTAAATGCATCAAAGTTTTTCATATTTTACGGCTGCAAATTCCACTCTCAACTTTGTCAACAATAAAATGTATTGTGCATTATACATACTATAATTACTGTGATATTCAGTGCTTTTTCAAATATCATTTCATAATATTAGATGTCAAATGATATATTTTGAAGGTAAAATTGTAATGGAACAATTTTATTTTTATATTAAATTGCACATTGACATTTTGAAAATACTGGAACTGTTAAAATTAACAAAAGGAATGTTATTTTTTTTTAGTAATAATTATAAACACGTAAAATCATATTTATACATTAAGACAAGTTACGATTACTTGAAAAATATAATTCAAAAACAACTAATTAACTATGATGTTAATTTTTTTTCAAAAAGGATATTTCCTTCCTTCAGAGAAGCAATTATTTCAAGAATAATTCTTTTTACAGGGAATTAATCTTTTGAAAATAAATAAATAATAAATAAAATGTTATTTTACTTTTGCATCTCAAAAAATTTAATAATATAGGTTTGCTTATGTCTCTTCTGATCAAATAATGATACAAAAATTTCTTTATAAGTGCATTATATTATTTATATATATTTTCCGAAATGCATATTGATCAACATTCAATGCAAATCTTTGATTTGAATAAAAAATTCTATATTTAATTTATTTAATTTTTTTTTTTTTAAATTTTATAAGATAGTGAAAAAATTTCAATTATGGAAATTCTTTTCCTTAATTTTCGTAAAGCAAACCTAAAGATGTGTCAAAAGGACAATTCAAGGTATTCTCAGTGACATCAACTAGCGTTCTCGTTTTCAACTGATAAAAATGGCCATTTAAAATATTGCTCGTTTCAGGCGATAGAATTGAAAGTGGCACGTGTTAAAATTCCTATGATCCCAAAAAGCGGGATGATCAATTATATATGTTACACACACTAATATATATATATATATATATATATATATATATATATATATATATCCCTTTTTTAGATGACGTTAATTACTGCAGGGCCTGATATTTTTATGAAAATACTTTAATACGAAGATCTCAACAAAATAATGAATTTCAGGAAAGAACTTAACAATTAAATTGCCACTACTTCAGACTTTAAGAATATTTTAAGGGATTATTATATTTAAAGTTAACTATAATCAAAGTGGGGAAATAAAAACGGAGTAAGGCCAGCTTGACCCAAAGATTCACAAATAATTTCATTCCTAATTGAGATTCAAGTTGTAAAACATGTAATAGGAGGAAACATGACTTTATATATATATATATATATATATATATATATATATATATATATATATATATATATATATATATATATATAGTATGTTCACTAAAGTCCATTCCCACCCTCTTAATTTCGGAACGGCTGCTGTATATTCATAAAAGTAGTGTCTAGGTATAGTAAAGTAGCCATGCGCTACTGAATGAAACCATCTACCACGTCATCTGATGGAAAACTGTGTAGTTAGCATTCGTATCTCGATAAGTGATTTATAAAGTTATAGAGCATCCTCGATTTAGTACGAAAAGATACCTTGTAGGCATTAATGTGAAGAATATAATGATTAAAACGCGTATTTGTTGTTTCGTGCTGTGACGTGGCACATTGTACGTGTGCATATTTGAAAAAACAAACGTTGGCGATACAATCTTGCTGCTGATCGTGCCTTGAGTCGACATTCACCGTACAGTAAAACCATCTAACATTACTCAGCTTTCGAATACTCAGCCATGACCATGAGCATCAACATACAACCCCAAGAAGATTTCTCTTCTATGTTTCTTCTCAGGTGAACAGGCGTGACGCTTCTTAAGTATTTGCATACTGCATACAAATTGTTGGAATTACTTTTAATACTTCCGTTCTTTCCATTTCGAAATAAAAGTGAAAAATGGGTAATCACGGAAATGTAAATGTGTTCTTTCATCGCTACGCGGTGAAAGAACACGATTTTTTGTTTTTCAAATATGCACACGTACGATGTGCCACGTCACAGCACGAAACAAATACGCGTTTTAACTGCTGTATTCTTCACATTAATGCCTACAAGGTATCTTTTCGTACTAAATTGAGGATGCTCAATAACTTTGTATATATATTATATATATATACATATAAAAATATCACTTTTTTACCTATCCCCTTTCGTTTTTGAGATACGAATGCTAACTCCACAATTTCCACCAGGTGGCGCGGTAGGTGGTTTCATTCAGTAGCGCAAGGCTATTTTACTATACCTAGACACTACTTTTATGCATATAGCAGCAGACGTTCCGAAGTTAAGAGGGTGGCACAAGGGACTTTAATGGACATACCTTATATATATATATATATATACGCTTTAATTTCGAATTTCAATTTGAATAAAGAATTTTTGTATATTGATGCAATTTTATATCGTTGTTCAGTTTCCTTTTAATCATTCCTGCTTTAATAAACAGTACCCGTCATAATGGAAGCTTTATTTTTTACATGTTTGGATGTTATTTTGTGTATAAATGTCAACCTATTTGTGTAGATGCTTAATTTCTTTAAAATCTCTAGTAATTTTAGAAATTATTGATGAGAAAAATTCTTTTAATATTGAGATAGTGCAAAATAAAATTTTCCATAGTCATTTTTATTTTTGAGCAATTTAGGATTTTTATCATCCCTATGGAATTATAATTACTTTATTTTTTTTTAAACAAATTTGAAAATTAACATTACCGTGTCACACATTCTAGACAAGTTTTCTCGTCGTAACGGTAGCAAAACCAGAAAAACACACAACTTTGGTTTTTCTATAATATTTTGGTGAAGGATAACTCCTTCGAAACTTATTTAAAATAATCAAAAGCCAACCTTTTCAGGTAGAGAATATTTAAGGACTTTAATTTTTTTGTTATAACCCTATATCTTTTGTTACTATAACTAGTTTTCATTAAGGGTTTACTTTAACAGTAAAATATTAATCAAATACAAATTATCGTTAAATTAAATAAATTTACTACTTTTTGCAAAAATTTTTAGTCGCAAATTTCGTTTATTCTCTTTCAATAATAACACCCTTAAAGTCCATAAAAATAATGTTTCATTAATTCAGAGAAGAACTAAATGAGCAATTGAAATTTCCCAATTCTATTTATTACCAAACGTATAAAAACAAATGCACTTATTTTAACAGTCACCTGATGTTGATTTTTTTTTTATATAGTTCGGAGTATACAGTTGAGTAATTTATGGTTTTTTCTGTTAACAAAGATATTTTACAGATTAGTCAAGCAACAGAACAATTTAATATTTTTTGATAAAAAAAAGTATTCCATATTGAATTATACGTTATACAATAATGCAAGGCCACAAGAACCTTTGCATGAATATACATGTCACTTTATAATATACTTCATACCAAACAACTAATCCTCCTATCAAATAAAACTTGTAGAATGGTGTTATAATAAATTATTCTATAGCCCATTCTCTGAAACGGAACACACCCATACACAACAAAAGATAAATATTAACAGAGCATAGAATCTTTACGATAATGGCGTTACCTTTTCTAGTTTGCTTAACATTCTGAGAATGTAAAATTGAATTGCTTCTGGAAATGTTAAGACGTTTTGAACCATTCATTTCATAAACACATAGAGAATGATGAATGTAATAGAAGAAAACTAGGCACAAGACAAATATTTGAAATATGAACGAACGAAAATCAAAATTGAATTTTATAAATCGAAAGTAAAATGTAATGTCCAAAGAGAAAGTTGCTTCATATGCAAATGGCAATATTTATCTTTTCTAAATTTATAACAATAGTAAAAATAAAAACAGATTTGGGGATTCAATCGAAACTTGGTATGACCACTTTTTAAACACAAAATCTAATTCGAATGCAGACTAGTTTTAAAAAGAATTCCAAGCCATACCAAGTGGTTGAGGAAGAAATCAAACATAAGATTTAAAAAAAAATTATCAAAAGTATTATTGCCAAATTAAATTTTATTATCACTAAATGTTGTAATTGTATATTTTATTACTATTAGTGTATATATTGCATTCGGGTTTTATGTATTTTGTAACTTAAGTAACTATCAATAAAAATGTAACAAGGGTTTTATGATTAACTTAGAAACATCATTTAGTGATAAATGCAAACTTAAAGGAGAATTACATAAATTTTCTTGAATTACTAAAATTACCATTAAATGTTAGGTTTTAGTTTTAAAAACATTATAAAATTATACAAGAAAAATTTTAAGTTAATCATTAATTTAGAATAATAAAAAGTAATTATAAAAGTTAAGAAAGCTAATTGCACTCTATAAATAATGTTTTAAAACTCAAGTCATTTTAAAATTCTTTCGTGATTATCAATAAATTATATTTTGCACGAAACTATTATGCTAAAAGATTTTTAAACTAGAGAATCATAAAAAGTATTTTATTTTTACGAATAATTTGATGTATTGTTTATTATTTTCAATTCATTTTCATTCATGTGTGTGTGGGTAAACATTATAATAATAAGATTTATTATATATAAATTTAGCCATAAATATGAATTTTTTTAAATTTGCGTTTTTATAATGTAAAATGTTTTTATACATTTTAGCTTTAACAAAATGCATTATATTATATAATGAGATTGGTACAAGGAGAAAGGCTCAGGTGGCGTCATTATATAATGATTATTCCTCATGAGAACCCCCAAAAATCTTCATTGACTCTTGAAAACTTACTTCTAAAATTGTGATAAGTTTTTGTGCTGTTACCCTAATACAACATTATTAGTATCCATGAAACAACTTTTAATAGCTCAAGGTTAAAACTTTTATATTGTTTATTTTCTATTTAGCTTTGTGCAACAGCTTACCAATTAATAAAACATAATTAAGACTAAATTATAAATTTAATATAAAAAATTAATGTTATATGTTAATGATATGGATATAGAAAACGTCAAGCTGTTTATTATAAACTTGTTATATTTTATAGGCCTATAATTCTTAAGCGAAATATATTAATCTATAAAATATGAATATTGTATTATTTTCCGTAAGAGATTAGATTTTTCATTTACTGTTTCTTTTATAATGAATAGAAAGCATATCGCGTTTAATGATTCACACATATAAACACAAATTTTTACAAAATATTTTAAAGTTTCTACCAGTTTTTTTTTTTATAAGCATTAACAGAAATATTTTTGTATCTTTGTTTATTACTCTTTCATTTTATTTTCTGTTAACTATATAAAAAGTATACAATATGACTGCTTTATAATATGACTATATATTAGGCGATACTTAAACTTTACAACGTAAAGTTAATTATTCATGCGAGTTGCCTTTTGTGGATGAGATGTGATTAGACAATGAATTTACTTTTCAAATTTTAATGATCGGTTACCAAGATTTCGAAACAAATTATTGATGACTACCTGGTGGAGGGTGGTTGGGTGGGTGGGTTTTGTGGCGCAAGGTTCAATAAAGGACAAGCTACGGGTGGTGACACACATACCGACGACTGTCGTAAATATGTTTAGACGCGATGTTCAATATCCGACGTTTTTTTTGTGAGTGAGTGAGTGAGTGAGTGAGAGAGTGAGAGAGAGTGAGAGAGTGTGTGTGTGTGTGTGTGTGTGTGTGTGAGAGAGAGAGAGAGAGAGAGAGATTCTCTCATTTTGCATTATTCATTCATCACAGATTCAAATAATTAATATTTAAAATTAGAAGCCACCGTAATCACTTACCATAAACTAGCAGTTTAAACCGGAACAAGCATAAATAATGTATGCAGATAAATATTAATTTATAGATTTTTTTTTAAACAAAAATAAGGCATCTTTTAAGATGTGTTGAAAAAATAAATTGATCATTTCCGAGTAAATATAATTAACAAATATGAAAACAAAGTGCATCTGTATATGAATTTGCACACACACACACACACAATTACATGCAAATTTATATACAAATTCATAAAAATTAAATATAAAAATATTAAGTAATTATTTACAGATATAATAAAAAAACATTTGTCAAAACTCTTGTTAAATCAAATAATTTTCATGAATGGTACATTGCCAAATACGAATTTTTAGTAGGGATGAAAAAAAATTTTTTTGTCAAATTTTAAAAATAAATTTTTTTGGATTATTTAAAATTTAAGCAAGATTATCTTACTCATCTATTACAAGTATGAAGCAGAATTGATGATTTGCGACTGGAACTATGTGCTTTTGACAGCAATCAATTATTTAACAAAAACTTCCGAAATAAACCGCAAACCAGAAAAACGTAAAAATACAATTTTTATCTTCGATCTAAAATAATTACTTAAAACAAAAAAAGCATTGATATATATTCAAAAGTAAAATGTTTCATATAAAACAAGTTTAATATATTTTAAACTCAGAGGATATTTCATTTATACATTATGTATGGAATATTATCACAGAAGTTATTTAAATTAAGTAAGTACAAATTTTGTTAATTATAAAAGTAAACTAAAAGTATGTTTTATGATCAAAGAAAAAATTTCATTTCTTTATTTTTATAAATTAACAGGTAGATTGTCTTTAAAGTATTAAACTTGTCTTAGTTAAATTTCTTAAAATGGTGCTTTTATTCTTGCATCTTAAGTATCCCATAAATAAAAAATTTCATTTCTTTATTTTTATAAATTAACAGGTAGATTGTCTTTAAAGTATTAAACTTGTCTTAGTCAGTTAAATTTCTTAAAATGGTGCTTTTATTCTTGCATCTTAAGTATCCCATAAATGAAATTAAAATGCTTTTATCAACTTAAGTAATGGTTATTCAATGTTTGCATTTATTACTTCTTTAAAGTTCTTTTTGAATTGTGAAACTTCTAATTAAAAGAAGCCAAAATCCACAGCCACATATTTCTTTGAAAAAAGAATATATAGCTTAGTAAGTGAAATTTAAATGCAATTGAATAAAGAAATTTTTTATTTAATATTTTTATCTTTGTTAACATTAAATAAAAAATATTCACTCTTTTAACTGCATTCACACTTTTCTGCATTTATTATTTTTCGATTTTGAAACAAAAATTGGATTTCATTGGCCTCAGCAAAATAATTGCATTAATATTATTTTCATGTGATAACCAGTTTTAAGACTGTATTTCTCAATTTTAAAACAGTAACTTATTAATAGAATTTAAAAAAAATAAATTTATGAAATTTTTAGAGCTAGGATGTTAAATTATAAATCCTGTTAAAAAATAAATACAAAAGACTAATATTTGAAGAATCCGATTTTAGTGCTGTTTTAAACCTACTTCGAATTTGTGTGTGTGTGTGTTTCTTTTTTTTTTCCTCTTCAGAAACTTCATGATATTTTAATAAAGAAATTGCATGATATAGTAGTATATAAAATAGTTATATAATTTAGGAGGAAATACATTTAAAGTTTACTGTCATGTGTACTGTACTTTTAATATTTTAATTTAAAATTATGAATAACTCAGTATTAATTATAATCTGTCAAATAGAAAGCTTCAGTCTCAATTATTTCAAGATGAAATACTTGAGATGTTAGTCGAAGGAAAGTCAGCTGATTTCTCCTTCAACAATCCGTTTTTCACACTAGGAGCTAATTCAACGGGGACATACAACTCAGAGTGGATTTTGAACCACTAAAAAATATATGCCTAAAGTGAGATTCAAACTAACGAGCTGTTAAACAGGCTAATCATTCAACCTTCAACTCAACAGAAGAAATGAATGGAAGTTCATCGTTTCAAAATTGATACTTAAGAAAAGCAAATTTTAAGAATCTTAAAATATTTTTAAAATAATGTGATGTTTTTAAATTTAAAAGTAGTGTTTTAGATAAATAAAATACGAGATGTGGTAAAAAATGATTTGTATACTTACTCCAATAGTAACATCTGTCAAAATATTCCGATTGTGTTTTATTCACGATTACATCACCGATTGGTTACATACAACATAGTTCTACTCGAATCCATTAGAAATAGGTTTTAGTACCCCCAAAGTTTGTTTTTGAAATAGAAAATAAATCGAATAAACATAGAAATATTTATTGTTTTGATATTTTTCATTTTGAAGCAAGTATTTTCCAATATATATATATAATTGCTGATATTTTGAAAGCAGCAGTTTTGAATTTTTAAGTTACATTTATAAAAATTTATTTTCGATTTTTTTTTTTCAAAAGATTACCAAGATTTACAAAAATTAATAATATTTAAGATTCGAAAGTTCAAAATTAATATTCTATACCCTTAACCCGCATCAGTTATATAAATATTTTTATATTAAAATGTTTTACACTAATGTCCATGCAGTAAACACTGTAGATTTTGAGGAAAACGTTTCTTGCTTAGTTAAAGTATATTTCTTAATTACGCATAATTACTCTCAACCTAAGTAATTAAATAAAAACTTAATAGTTTCCTTCGAAATGTTTATAAATATAGTAATTCATTACTGGAAGTTTATAAAATTAAACAAAAATAATGCTTACCTCTTAGCCCCCCCCCCCTTTATGATTTCAATAAATTACACTGAGTTTCGCAGATGTAAATGATATGCAAGAAGTATTTTTCTCTTAATTTAAAAATGATCAAATAATTGTTTTTTTAAAATCTTACAATTTCACGTAAACACTTTTTGAGCTTTGTTCTATATAGTTTAAGTTAATTTACAAAAAATCTCTGGTAGGAATAGTTTCCTCGCCAAAGTATTATCAGTTAAATAGTCAAAGTATTTTCTCAGTCAAATTAAGTTTTTTATTAAAATCATACAATTTCATTAAAATCAGATCGCCAAAGTTACGGTTGGGGAATGTGCTGGATGTAATTTGATCGGATTCTGACAAAGTTGCATTGATAAAGCTTTTCTTCATTTAAAAGTTTAGTTTCCATTGATAGCACGTGGAAGTCAGAGGGAAAGTTTCTACTCAAGTGTCTACCTCATCACTTGACCATGTTATAAATATAAATAGAAGTGTTTAAGGAATTTATGTTCTCAGAAATGGGTAAATGGCAACTTAAATAAATACCTTACTTTTTAATAATGCTTGAAAATATTTTCATATTAGTTCATAAGGCAAAAGCATTCTGAAGAAAAATACTTCAGTATTTTAGAAAAATGCATTGAAAATTATTTAAATTATAAAGTGGTTTCTAATTTTTTCATGGACTTCCCTAATTATGAAGAGTTTCTTCTTTTAAAACTACAATATTGAACTTTTTTTTTGTAAAAATTTCGTCTTAGTTGTTACTAATGCAAAATCCCTCAACGCAATCCCTAAAATTATTTTTATCCACTCTTTTTCCCATATCAAAAATCAACTATTGAACTTACAAATACTCATCTTTACAGATTTTCTTAAAAACAACTCAATTTTTGGTGTTTTTGGCTTTTGCAAATATCATTTTCATTAGTACTTCTAAATTAGTCTCTACTTCTACTAGAGTTCAGTACTACAGTTTAGCGATATTCTGAACACGTGGTAAATGTAGTTGAAATGAAAAATTAAATCTCAACGAATAAAAAATATGAAACTTTTCTACTAAACATTTAACAATTAAATTAACTTAATAGACAAGTTTATATTTTTCAGTTAAATATTCCTCCTGATATAAAATAAGATTAATCTCGTTTAGTGTCTGAATTTATGAATATACTTTGACTCTTTAAATTCCTTTTAAAGTATTGCTTAAACTTATATTATTATGATTAGTAAATATGACAATAGGAAGTTGATATTATAATTAGAAAATTTGACACGTATAAATTCTCCTTTATTCATAAAACCATTTTGCATAAATTGTTCTTATACAAAAATGGTTTTTAGAAATAAAATGATTTTTTTTTACGAATTATACTTATAAACATTGTTTAAATAATCTTGATAAATTTCTAATTGAAATTTCAGGAATTTGTTAAATCCCTTTGGCACTCAGAATTAAGTGACTTCTTTATCTTTAAAATGAAGAAAAAAATTTGTTGAGGGAAATTCAAGATTTTCACATGAAAATATTGAAACATGATTATAACCAATAGACCCCAAAATTAATTTAATGAAATAAAGCAACTGTATCACTCATAATTCACTCTCTAAAAGCTCAAAACATTACGACAAGAAACTGTTTTTAAAATTAAACAGTCAAATAGTCTGTTTTTAGATTTTCATATTTATTCAGTTTTAAATAATACCATTTTCAGAAATTTATTCTGGCAAAATAACCACTTAAGTTCTACATAAGGACTTAAAACATTTGATTGAAATCAATGTAGAAATTGAGAATTTGTATAAAAAAATCATAAAATCCAATTTGCACATTACTTTTAGAGCTTAAAAATAGACTTACAAGTATGACAGCATTGGCGACGAAGAGGCCATACTTCACCCCTTTGGCGCATCCTTCGACCATCATGGAGACCTAAAAGAAAATACCAGTTAAAAATTGAATTTTAGAGTAATCAAACAATTTATATATTCGAAATTTGATTGTAAATGAGTTACACAAAGCTAAACTATAGAAAACTTCTTGGGGTTAAGTATCGGCAAAGTATTTTAGAACCTATGCAATTATATTACTGGAGCACTTGTATTTAAATGAAATCTTGAGCTATGAATCGTGTCTATTAAATATCAACATAATAGTTCGATCAAAAAAGAACTGGCTCTCTCTCACACTCACAGGTAAAAAGCTTACTTTCAATGCCATAACATAAGTATATTTGTTTTATTACATTGAATACAATAGCAAAGTAAATGGGAAAAAATAAAATTTTGCTATATTAAAAATTTCAACCTCATAAGTAACATATTGAAATTTATAAAAACCAAGATATATTCTAATATTATTATAACAAATTTATGTTTACTACATTTGGAGATTAAAAACTTAATACATTGATTAAAATTTCGTTTCAATCGTTGATGAATTCATAGTTTTCTTTATTTTGGCCAGCTTGGTTTTTTGACATTCAAAAGTCATCTTTTACATAAGAGGATTAATTAGACCGGAACCTACAATTCAAAATAGATTCCGAACCACTTAGAAAATATTCAAGCCCAAGAACCAACGAGATGGAATTCGAACCAACGAGATGTTGAACCGAAAGCAAGATCCCTAATCATTCAGCAACCAGCTCGGTATAGTTTTGCTAGATTGGAAATCATATGTTATTTAATGTAAAAAAGATGTGTTTGTAGACGCGGTGAAAATTTATTAAAAACATTTCCTTATTAAATAAAATCGCTATGTATTTAAATGAAGAATTCGTGTTGCATTACAAAAATGTGAACTGAAGATAACTAAAAAAATTACTCAGACAATACAGTTTTAGTATATAATATATATATATATATATATATATATATATATATATATATATATATATATATATATATATATATATATAATTAGCCTTTAGAAATTTTAGATTGAAAAATCTTAGACTTATTGTTATGCAGGGTGAATAACAGAATTATAAAACTTATAATAGCAATTTCTATAAGTGCAATAAATGGTACAAATACAATGCACATGTTAATGTAAGTATTATTTCTGAATTCTTTAACCCTCATACACAATACGATACACAAATGAATAAATCAATTATTTTAACAGGCAGTAGATGAATGAGTGCTTTCTATGTAACTTTGTAATTAAATTGTTCCAAACATAAATTATCCCAGCATTGGCAAAGGATACTAATCAATATATAGAAAGGAAGTAAAAGGAAAAATTCCTTTGAGAATTTTACTAAACATATTTTGATATTTTTTATTATCGCACAAGAAAATTTTCAAAAATAGCTACAAAGAATTATGAACTGTATTTGGAATATTTGTTGAAAATTCTTAAAAACTTTAATTTTATTTTGGCAATCATTTTATTCCCAACAAAAATTTTTATATCCAGTTAAACTTCTATACGACATACAGTTTGAAATTTAATAAAATTTTAAATGATTTATAAGTATTAATTTTTATATGGTTTGAAGCTATACTTCATTTACATGCGCCAGTTTTTACTTTTAATAATTTTAAATATTCCAAAGTAAAGACTCCAAAATCTTATTTGAAAAATCATCTAACTCAATGCATGCATGCATTTATTTTGACCAGTTTATTTTTAAAAAGATTTAAATGATCATGAATGAAATTAAAAATTGCGAGAAAATGTTGCAGAGAAAAAATAAAATTGACCTCTATATAATAAAATTACTACTAACAATATGAATGGTGCAAAAGTACTAATATTTGCTTCTCTTTCCAAACTTAATGGGTCACAATTAAATTTTATTTAAAAGTAATTTTTTGTGTGATATAAATTGTAGATGTTGATTAAATGTATAGAAAAATAGCGATATTAAATTACAAATTCCATAGCCAATTTCAAAAATAAATAATAAAACATGTAAACTTCCGCATTTTCGATCTTAAAACGAAACGTAGTCGATATTAAGATTTTATTAAAGTTTTCATATCTAAAGATTTTACATGTGTAAAAATTTCTAACTTTAAAATTTTGATATCCAAAAATTTTTCAAAACCTTGATATTTAAGAAAGTTTAATGGTCGTGAAGAAAAATTTTTAGCGAAATTAAAATTAACTACTAAACAATTAGAATATTTGTTAATGCATTTGGTTTATATTTCCTATTATGGCTTATATTCATGTGTCCAAAAATTAGGGATTTTTTTTATTTAAATTCTACAGAAGAATGATAAAACAACGAAATAAAAAAATAAAATGGGGAAAACAACATTTTACTCTGACTTTAAGCAAAGCTCTTTACATCGAATTTCGAGAATTTTAATTTGTAAAAAAGGGTGGCAGCAAATAAAGTAAATGGAAAACGTGAAGTCATTGGACAAGTGAGACACGGAAACAAATTAAGATTGATTGTTCTCAGTAAAATGAATTCCTAATTCTTTTATTCAGTTTCCGTAAACAAGCAATCCAAAAGCCCGAGCAACCCATAAAATACAAAGTGAGGGGACTTTTATTTATTCTGTGTATAAACAAAGTTAAAACCTGTCAGAAAATATAGCAAAATCAAAACTCGAGTAATTGCTGCTTTAGAATACAACAAAAGAAATCAAGATTAATAATGACTGATTGTATTCAACCCTTATCTATTTTTTCACATTTATTGTACGCTCGAATTTAATCTGATATTGAATAGACTATGAATTGGCAATTTATTGAACAAATAAGCTTTTAAGTATGACAGCAGAAGCAATTTATGATCTAATTCAGTATTTCATGTTATAATACTTTGATTCAATTCCCTTTTCAAAATGTTGAAGCAGCCTTGACCTTTTTTATTAATGTTATGTTCTTACTTTTAAATATATATATTATATTTGGTTTTTTACTTTAAAATATTGTATTCAACATTAGATTTAAATCTATATTAAGAACGAAAAATACCATATTCAAAGCATATACAATAATATTACTACAGCGAGATTAAAATATTAATCTTAAATTGTTAGAATACCATTAAAATATTTTGAAACCTATATTAAAGATGTGTTATAAATAAATAATATTACATAAAAAAAGTCTTTCAAGTTTAATGAATACATCTAGTAAAGAACTTTTTTCTTTAATGAATCTGGTATTTTTAAATTTTGATATACAAAGGAATTAAAATAACTACATAATGTATAATTTTACTTAATATGTCATTAATTTATATCTCCACACATAACTTTTTGTTAATAAACTCTTCATAAATTATTTAAGTAATTTTCTGACTATATTTTACCTTTATCCTTCCACTTTTATTTTCACAAAGGAAGGAATCTGAAGTAGTCGTAAAAAAAGACTTATTATTTAAGCTAAATAAATTATTTAATAAATAGATTATTTAAGCTAACAAAATATGATTACAGACATTGTTGTGATATTCATTACATTAACAAGGATCATTTTACATGAACTTAGTTTTTTGTTCATGAACAAATTTTTTTGGTTTGATTCAAAGAATTCAGATCGAGCACACTATCGATGCTTTGCTATCTAGAATAAGGCAATTTTATTAATTTTTTTTGCATAAGTTGGCAAATTTAGTCATAAGGAGTTTATCAATTATGTACTAAGCGCTTTGTTCTTCGGTTGAGCAATTTGTATATAGGAAGATAAATAAGGGGTAGTTCAGAATCCTTTTTATATTGTTGATTTTCATTGAATCAAGTTTAGTGTACAAAAGTGACCACAGGAAAAAGTAAGCAATTTAATCACCCAACCAAACACTATTAAAATAAAGTATGAAGTAAAATTTGAATTACTTTCAATATCCTTGTCTAAGGTGGAATCTAATTCACGAATTGTTGAACATGAAACCAGAACATAAGAATTCATCTGCCAGTTCAACATACAATAATGTATCCACTGTTTATTCTGCGTTCTCTTTCTAAATAGAAAAACTATTTGTGGATCAAGATTTGCAGTAAAAAGCTAATTTATATCACTGCAAAACTCCAGCTCCTAGGAAGAAAACCACGAGTCGACTCAAAATGTTGAGCTAAATTCCAAATTGTTAACTAGTCAAATGCTAAATACAATATCGAATTCAAAAAATAGACATGTGAAAAGAATTGATCTAAAATTCAAAGTTAATTTAAAAACTCCCTATTATCCAAAATCCTTTTGGGATTAATGATGAGTATTTGATTCTTGTAAAAAACGAGTTGATAAATTTCAAAAATACTTTCCATTTTACACTTAAGAATATGCTAATAAATCTGAGAAAAATTTTTTTTTGCAAAATTTTAACCATAAATTAACATTAACAGTTCCCCCCCCCTACACACAAAATATGAATTTTATAATTTAGGTTATTTGTCACTCTACAGTCATATTTTGCTCGTGATGACTTATTTAACCTGAACCTATGGTTTTCATTGGATGCATTTATACAACGACCAAATTAAGAGTCTAATCCACCAACTGTTTACTATAGGGAGAGCCCTTCATTAGCAGTTCATAATAAAAGTTATATTATAACAGTCTTCAGTTTCTTTATGAACATGCAGATGCAAAATCGTTTACGTATACAATTGAGTGAATGTGGTAAACACTTACAAAACTAATGAGAACGTATGGTACACTAATCCGCCCCTTTAGCGTGTTTCTACAGCAACACATACATAATTAAGGAGCATCCTTTAACTTTAGGGTGTAACCAATTTCAATATAAATACTGTAGGAATTACAAAATCCCGAGATTTATCCAAATTACACTAAGGTCATTATGAAAATTTTTGAACTAAGCAATTATTGTAGGTGAACATTTCGTTCGGACAAAATTGTTAAAAGTATTTCAAGCAAAACAAAAATTTCTTTTTATTTGAAAGATTATTTCTTATAAGTAAACTAAAAAAATTTTCTCAAATTTGATTACTGAGAATTTGGTCGCTTTACAATACATGTTCTTTAAAAAAAAAAAAAAAAAAAAATTAAAATCAAATGCAAAGCAAAATATTTAAACAAAAACGTTTACAAATATATTATAAAAATATTCATTAAATTATACTCAATTTTCTGAAAACACCTTTCCTAGAAATTGTTAATTAAAATTTCTAATAGTTATACTTTATCATTTAGACTATATAGTTATAAAAACTATATAGTTCAGTAAATAAAAGTATTAAATACTTTTGAAAACTCAAATTTCCTTTCTTTTTTTCTCGAACTGTCATAAAATAATTAAATAATTTGAATAAAGAATACATTATATAAGTATATAGCTAGGTAAAGTAGGAAGAGGCAGGCACACACACAAATAACATATATAAAAACACATATTTTACAAATGTTCAAAGCAAAAGAAGTTTTTATAACTTTACTATAATATGTTTTACTTTACATTATTATATATTTAATTGCTTTCGAATAAAGATTTGTATTTTTCAAATTATCTTTACCAACTCATTTTAGTAATAATGATACATGCATTTTTTTATTGCAGTACCGATTGCAACTCTCTCATTTACTTTTTAATAGTTAAAATAAAATTACCGTGATAGAAAATTTCTTTAGGAAATTGAAACAAAATTTTATAGCAACCAGTAAATTATAAGATCACAGTCTAAGAGTTTTGTCTCCTATGACTTTATAGAATAATTCACTTTAAACTTAATTTTTGAAGACTCTTTCAAACGCAATCAATACTCTCTTCGTTGAATGTTTTTAAATTATTTCATTGGTCTTATATGTGCCTTTGTAAACTCTATGGCTTTGGTTCAAAGGGAGGCATTTTTTTTTACTCAAAAATTTATGTAATTTATAAATAACTATAATTTTGCAATTTTAAAACAATATTTAAGGAAAAGGATATTTATATTTTTATTTACAATTTTAATATTCTAAAAATTGGATCTAGTGTAAATCAAATCTTTTAGTGAAAATATTCTATAGTGAATAAAGCTAAACTTTTTTTTCTTACTTAGAGTATATATTTCAGGTACTTATATCTTAAGATGAAGTTTATCAGTTTTTAGCTAAAACTCAGGGACTCCAGACTCACGATCCACCTCGTCACATCTGATAACAAGCAAAATGGGCGTCGCTGGTGGACATAAATCTCCGAATAAATTATGTTCGATTGCTAAGCCACTTTAAAGCATCAAGAATTCATTACTGCGCAGGTGCTAGTTAATTTTTTTTTTTTTTTGCCAGAAATCTTACATGATTCTATAAGCTGAACAATGCATAATTCACACACAAAAAATATATTTATAGACATAGTTATAATAAATAAAAGATGGATTTTTTTGGCAAAGTTACAGGAAATAATATTTCAGTAAAGTAGAATTAATGGCAGAACATTTTAATAGCATTTAATAGTTTTATACTCAAGGATGTCCGTTTTATACATTTCTTACGAGTTTAAAGAATGCTTAAGAAATCCTTCGGTTCGTCGCCTGAAAATCAATTTTGTTTCGTCAGTTTTATTCTTTAAAAATAGAAGAAATTAACTCTTATGAAATAAAAACTGTTTCCTTACAAAAGAAAAATTTAAGATTATATTGTCACAGGAATATAAAATTGTTCACTTCTCAATGAGAACGTTATCATTTCTTTAAATTTTATGCTTTTAGCCCCTTTTCACAAAATATAAAGGTTCATTTAAAAAAAATATGTTGTTAAGTACACGATTTTCTTCTTTTTAGTGAAGTAAAAAAAAAACTTGAATTATATTAATCAATCATGAAAAGCACTTTATACCACTAAAAAATTACAATTTTGAACTTTGGTTTTGCAATGAAATGATATATGGTATGCATGAAAAATAAACATTTAAGATTAACTGTTGCTTTACTGAGATGCTTTATTGAAGGGGAAAAGATAAGCTACACATTAAATACCATATTGTGAATAAATATTTTATAAATGCATAAAAATGTTTTAAAATATCAAGAAAAGTAAACAATTGGTTAATTTTTACCTCTAATTAAAAACTCCTAATAAAATTATCCCAGAGTTTTTTTTTCTCTCTCTCTCTCTCCCCTCCAAATCTTTGATGTAGGGCTATAAAAATGCAGCCTACCATTCAAAAAATGAGGAATTAATCAGGTGATAATTTTTTCTCACTTTATACAAACTAAAAATTTATATTTCCTTTGTTTCCCACAATTTTTTTTTTGTTAATTTCCTACAAATTTAGTCAGGAGGAATTTTACTTATAAATTTAGTGAATATACTCATTTTTCTTATGTTAAGGAATTAAATAACATGGGATTTATAGTTCAGAGTTAATATTTCTGATGTCATAAATTTTAACTGAAAACAGTTTTAATGAAAGATTATTTTCAGGAGTTTGAAATGTTTTACAAGATATTTTAATTCAACTATTTATAAACTTAAGATTTAAATGAAACCCTTAATAAAATCCTTATGAAGCACATTTTATAAAAAAAATAAAAATTAAAAAAGAAAAATTTAGTAGTTAAACTATCAAGAACGCTCTTCCAAAAGTACTTTCCTCCTTTGTCTTATAATGAAAAGAATTTTTAGAAAATCGATAAGTACGAAGTCAGCATTTTCACGCAGCCTCTTCAGAATTTAATTTCTTATAATATTTCTGCTTTTTTGATGAACGAAGGAAACGGTCGATTGAGGTTTAAAAAAGTTCGAAAAGTGACTATTTTCTTTTATTTGCACATTTTCCTCATGAGGTTTTGATCAAGCAATTAATAAAGCTATGCATTCAATTTACAGAAAATTGGGCTAGCAATTTAATACTGAAGTACTTACACGCTTATTATAATTATTTCACACATTTATTGTCTATAAGTTATATTTTTATGTCAAATTGAAAATATTTGAAAGAAATTTCGAAGAAAAGCGATTAAGATTAGAATTCCTAAAAAAGAATTTCAAAATAATTGAGTTAGAGAATGTATACAAAATAAGTTTTATCCATCTAATTCAAGTAGTTTGGATAAATGCATTAACATGCTTAATTCTGTTTTCTCTCTCACAAATTTGAAAGATGAAATTTTAGAATAGATTTTTGGATTCAAATTGAATCAAATCAATAGAAGGAGAAAGTTATCTAAATTGTTTTCGTGAAGCAAACAGCACACATTAAAAAAAACATTACATTTCAAATTTAAACCTTTTAATTTTCTTAAAAAAAACTAATTTCAATTTAAGTTACCTTTTAAGAATAAAGCGTATCTTTTAAGCTAAATTTTCATGTTACCGTGTTTTACTAAGCTGAATATTTCATTAAAAATTGAAGCTATGGAAGAAACGCTGCAAATAGCGCTGTTTATTTAAAAACTGCACTGCTCAGTTATTAATTTAACCAAAATTAATAGAGTATGTAGTTTCAATAAAATTATGCTAAGTTTTTCTTCGATAAATAACATCCAATTTACAAATTGTCAGAAAATACAAGAAAATTTCATATGCAAATCTATGTTCCCAGAGTGGGAAAAAATTATAGTACAGGGATTAAATGCAGAAATCACGATTTCACAGTAGTATTTTTTCTCTGCCTCAATTATTTAATTCAAGCGTTTCAACTTTCGTTTTGAATATGTGACATGAAAAAGTAACGAGGACATTATTGTATTATCAGGAGACTAATCCAAGGAAGTGAAGATACTATTGTAGTAACAATGCACACGCCCCGTTAGGGCTAAGTGATTAATCTATAAAAAACCAAATAATTCGAAATAAATTTCATCAAGATAACCTATCTAAGAAGACCATTGATATTTTTGTTTCGCTAACCATGTAAACTGAAGAAATTTGCTATCAAACTATGTGCATTTGACTGCTGAAAATATGATGTAATATTGTTGACGGTTACCACGCACTCATTTCTTCAATATTGAATTAAGTTGTTCTCTATCTATTTTCCATTTATTTGTCCCCACTGAAACAAATTCTATACGCGCGTTCCAGAAAAATAATATGTACTACTAATCTTAACCCTTTCTCATTACTTTAGCTGAATGTAAGTTCAAGTATCTCACGATATTGAGATACTTGAACTGCTTATGATCCTGTTTTCAGGAGAGAGTAGAAAATTAATTGGAGCAGGTTGCTTTTAGAAGTGTTCAAGGGACCTATTTTATTAATATTCATAGTTCCGATGATCAGCTTTCATTCAAAGTAAATCCCTGATGTCTGTGATCAAAAATATAAATTAATCCTTTTTTATAAGAGTAATCCTCAACACGTAAAGTTTCTTTCCATTTGTTCCTTTTTTTCTTTGAAATCTTGTCAGACTAGAAAACTAGAAAATCTTTAGAGCCAGACTGGCTCTAAAGATTGTGATTTTCTAGTTTCTAAAGATATTCAGAGATATTTGTTCCAATTTTTCAGGTACCGATTATCATACCTCATTCAAATATACTCTAGTCATCCCTCATTAAAAGTAAAAACATGTAATTATGTTATCCATTTTGATATTAAATTCAATAACTGCACCTTGTGAAACTAAGAAGTCCGTATATGAATAACTTCGCACATTATTAAGGCGGTCTGCATATCATCGATGGATTTGTTTATTTTGAATTAAGCATGCCCTTAACTGTTTGACCAATTGTTGTAAATGCTGACTACTTTCGTATTTCTAAAAGGTAGATAGGTATATTTACCATAAACCTTTTCCCAGTGCTTTAATCATAAATTTCATGTATTTGAAATTGTTATAAATAGGCTCATATTTACACATTTATCAAATTTCTGTTCTATTTAATAAAAAAAATACTGATTCCTTTTATCGCTCTGGGCACATTGTTTAGAACAAGAAGGCTAATACAATCATTCCTAAAATAAGTTCAAGCTATAAAATAAAGAGCTAAATCTTAAAAAGAACGAAAGCTTAAAATAAATACAAAACCACTATAGGCAACCATTCTTGAAAAAGTAGCCGAAATCTCAACTCGTAGAGTTCGAGGATAGAGCTCTAAAAATATCAATATTTTCCTTGATGAACTATGACTGATAGTAACAAATCTTATAAAATTGGTAATATTAAGAAAAATATTACAGTTGAAAAAAATTATTATTTGAAAATACTTATATGAAGAACTTAAATTGTATTCATTTTCAAAACTATTTTGTAAATAAGACAGCAGAATGGTAAATTCTTTTTAAGTCGTTGGTATTTGATTCTCGTAAACATAAGTACTTCAAATTTTTCTTTGACGAAACGAGATTTTATTTTTACTAATTGTAAAATAGAGTATATAACAAGCCCCATATATCCTTCTTTGACGTGTTTTTATTACGCACACATCCGAAACATTATATTTCCTCAAATCAACTTTTAATTTAATGGTTTATAATATTTAAGAAACCTACTCTTCCCTTTTATTTAAAAGAAATATTTAATATTCCTTTTTGATTTTTTTCTCTCTCAACTATTGGCATAAAGTATTTTAAAAATCTAAAACTCACATTTTAAGATAAAGAAAAATGATAATGACCCTAAGATCCTTTATCAATAATTTTGAAATTTAATTTCATTACTGCAAATTTGTATGTAAAAATTAAAAGAGAACTGTTTTTATTGCATAGAAACGTAACTCACACTTGTTCAGCAATGAAATAGCATTAAATGTTTATACCTAGCACAACATAATTTAAGCCTTACTTTCTTTAGACCCATTATATATAAGAGGAATGTATTTACGATAGATTTGTATGCTATATTCATCTACGGTCAATTTTTTGCACTAGAGATAAAATTCTACACATGGATCTATAGTTAATGTTTTCCAAATCACTAAAAAAAATGGCGCCCGATAACAGATGTCACAAATAGAACTATAGAATTGAAAGTAAAGGAATTTATATGGTTTGCTGCGTTTGTTTTTGTTAAAAAAACGATTAAGAGAAGCTAACAAATCATTTCATAAATATTGACAAAAATAAATTCCATTAAGTTCTCATTGCAATATTCGCAAAGTATTTTTATCCTGCAAATATAAACCTAAAGTTTGTTTGAAATATAGTTGTGTTTTAAGTGCATCTTTTATTCTGAAATTAAAAAATTTTTTTTTAAACTTATTTCATATTTTCTTAACAGTTATACAATTGATTTATGAATGTCATTCCCTTTTACTTCTTTTAAAGAGAGAATTCTAATATCTGAACTGAAACTTCGGGTGTTAATTATTTAGATGTCAGCGGAATATATTAAGCTGAACAAATCATATTTCAAGTAAATTTCTTCATTCAATTCCCCTTCAATCAGAAAATGTTAATATTAGTAATATAGGAATTTATGATATTAATGATACTGGAGGAAAATATTTTCTTTTACTTATTTCATAAAATATTATTAAATGGGTGTTTTTAAAAACGGTTCCAAGATTTCTCACAATGACGGTAATTGATCCTAAAATACAGTACAAATTATCCTTCATTTGACATCTACAAGCCTCAAAATTCCATAGAAATTCAATTTATTGACCAGTATGAAGAAAAAAAAATGAATACAGATTTAGATGTTGCACTCACATGAAAGGTAATAAAATTTTGAAATACATATGGGGACAACAAAATGATGCCTCGATTTTATATACTAATGATTTTTCGGAGTACAGAAAAAAATATTTCAGAAAATTAAAATCCCGGATCTTAACATTTTGCAGCATAAATATACAATGTCACAAATTTATTTCAAATATTTATAAAAAGGTAGAATTCAATATCTACAATAGCATTTTAATAAGCACCAATTTATAAGAATTAACACTAACGAAAGTGTTGGCTGCTAGGTGCACTGAACACATAGTTATGTTAATATCATAATTGTGGTAATAAATGGCTTTACGCAAAGAGCAAAATATTGTAATAATAGTTGCTTAGAAAGTGTACCACAAGAATCAAGCGATTAGGCGCCAAAACCGATGACCTGGCGAGTAAAAAATCGTACGCATGGGAAGATCTCTGTCTCAGATTCCATGAAACAAGTTCTAGGTCACTGGAAAGGAATGATTGCAGTGTTGACGAGGTAAGTTTCAAGGACGTCTTTAGATGTGGGCAACCATCCCCTCCCCCCAGCCAATTTATTTCTGTCAAAACAGAAACTTTTCAATGTGTCCGTTTCTTTCTTTTTAAAGTTATTTTAGTCGCATTTGCATAAAGCAATTATTCAGAAAGTATATCTTAAAACCTATTTTTATATTCATTGAGGCTGCATAACAATACGCAAACAAATTACAAAAAATTATTCTTTTTTACATTTTAAGGGCTTTGCTATAGATCTTAAAATGTTTTACACTTATATAATATTTATGTATTGCAATCATGTTAAAGGATATCGAAATTATTACTGAAGAATATTATTTCTACAACTTAATTATTTATTTATCATTCAGAAAATTAAAACTAACAAAAAAGTAACTTAAGAAATATTTTCTAATGGAATATTCAATGCAGAATTCCTTACCATTAATGGGATTTAAATTTTCAAACAGAAAGCTGCATAAAATTTGAATATTGCATTAAGTATACAAACTGCTGTATCCATTTTAGAATTCCAATATTTAATTACGAGTTAATTGGACTTTGTCTTAAAAAAAGATCTCTTTTAAAATAACGATTTTTCAAATTAAATATTTTTTTGAAGTTGTACTAAAGCATGAATTATTGTTTTTTAAAATGTGACTTCATTTTATAAAATAATTTTTAAAAGACAATATTGAAAAATATTTCAAATTTTTTACTAAAACAATTTTAGCAACTTATTGAAAAAAAAAAAAAAAAAAAAAAAAAAAAACTAGAAGTATTCGTAAAAAGTATGAATATGAAATGAGTTATCTTTTAAATAGTTAATGATAAATAGTTTTGCCTAAATTAATGTAAAATGCACAGTGTAAATATTGTTTTCAGATTATACTTTTAGAGTTTAAAACAATTCATAATGGTTTTTTAAATTACTACCATAAAATAAACTGAAAAAGAGTTTGCATTTATATTTATTAAATTGTTTCGCCATTACAAACTGCGATTATCTGATCTCATCTGATCTGATCTGATCTGCGTACTATAAGTTATATAGCAAATTTCTTTAAAATTAAATGAATAAAATTAAGATCATACAAGGAAATTTTATCATTCTATATTATACAAGAAAATACAGCATTAAAATTTCTTAAAATAATGTTATATTCTAAATTGCTTGAATGCATTGAAAGAAGTTACAATATAAATTTTACTGAAAATTTTCAAAATTTGTTTAATTTTTATATTAAAAATAATCAGATAAAAACTTCAAACGAAGTTGAAAACAACTCTGGTAAAATGGGCCGTATTAATACTTTCTAGTTCTGATTTTTTAGAAAAAATGTTACGTGGAAAGAGCTTTTAAATATTTGTAAGTATTTTAAAGGTTAAGTATGGAATAGAGCCTTTAAAACAGCATATTAAATGTCACGTAAATAAAAAACATTTAAATATAATAAAGATTTTTGTGTAATAATTGAATCGGTGAAGTCTAATGGGAATTCCTTAAATTCGAATCAAATTCCAGAGATTTAATCATACTTAAAAATAGTTTTCGTAGTTGAAAATATTAGAAGAGAACCTGAACTTGATTAAAATTCATCATATAGAAAATAATAAAACTGAAAGAAAACCAGTCTTCTATTATTTTTTGTATTAAATATAACAGAAATACATTAAATATATGGGTTTTTTTTATCTTAATTTAAATCTATATAGAATTATAATCTTTTTCCTATCTTTGCATAATACAAAAGTCATTGCAGGATAAAGATGAGAAGTTTCTATAACCAAAGAGTTCTACTCAAAAACAATTTAACGTGTGAAAGTGACTTTCATATTTTTGTACATATAATTTAAAATAAAAGCATTTCTTAATATTAATCTTATTAGCTATTTTTTTAATTCAAGTGATGCAATAACCTTCCCAAATTAATTAAAAT